>MJUU01000785.1:19536-31126 GCA_002080025.1 Modiolus philippinarum
TGCTATGCAAATTTTAAAACTGGTAGAGAACTTGCGTCACTGAAATAATTCTCATAATCTCTTTCTCAAGTAAAACTTGCAATAAACATGTATTAAATTCCTATCAAAAATGCATATTTTACAGTGCATATCTCCTACTGCGTGTGCATACAGCTGCTTAATTGAAAATACAACAATTGTTTTTGCCTGTCCCTTAACCTTATAACAAAAGGAGAAGCGTTTACTTAAGAATGTAAATACAAAACCTATGCTAAAACAAATAAAATGAAGTTTGCTAGACAACATATCACTAAGTTTCTGCAGTTTTACAACCCTTAGATCGACATAAAAAATAGTTGTTAAATTAAGTTATTTCCCAGTAATATGGTGACAGATTATAATCTCTCTTTTATTTAAATATTTTAAGAGTTGTTCATCCCATTTAAAGATAAATTTGTATGTTATTTGATTACATATCAGTGTTTAAATTACAAGCAGGTGTCATCAACTTTTGCAGAAAATAAATCTTTAAAACAATCCAAGGGACTGTCCATCTTGAAAAAAAATCATAAATATTGTTCTAATAGAGTTATCTCCCAATATTTACAGGGACCTCCTGTATTTTACTTCTGATATGTTAAGCCCCTTTTTCCCTTTCCTATTTTCAGAAATTAAAATTTGAGCGATATAATAAATGGGAAAGTTTAAAATATATTTCAAGTACCAAGAGTTGATAATTGCAGAATAGCACTCAACAATGGCCAAATACCTGAAAGCAACAAGAATGGATAAATTCAAAACTACATATGTCAACATAAATTTAAACATTATGGTTAGTGAAATCCACAATCATCCATACATGTACCTAAGTATTGCAGTGTATTTTAGGGAAAGCTTAACTTTATATTATAGTCCATTGTGTATGACCTTACCGGTCTACTAGTTCCTATTGTGTAACCAATTTAACAATTTGAGTAAGCTGTACCTATTATTTTTTTGACCAACTGGTATTACTGGACTACAACATATATTGGAAAAAGTTTTTGGTGGGTTGCTTTTGTTAACTAATCAACACAATCAGGATCCTTTTGAATTGTCCAACAATACTATTGTATATCAATCTGTTATGGCCTAGGGAGGTTTTACCTTGATAAAGTATTACCTTATAAAAAGATAAATCTATTTAATTAATGAAAGAAAAAAAATGACAATTAATTCAAATTCCCTTTATTTATATTGCCATATTTATTTTTGAATTATGTAATTTTAAGAATTTTAATAAAGTAAACTATTTATAGTCCCTATTTTCATCAACAGATCAAGGTAAAACCTCCCTAGGCCATAACAGATTGATATACAATAGTATTGTTGGACAATTCAAAAGGATCCTGATTGTGTTGATTAGTTAACAAAAGCAACCCACCAAAAACTTTTTCCAATATATGTTGTAGTCCAGTAATACCAGTTGGTCAAAAAAATAATAGGTACAGCTTACTCAAATTGTTAAATTGGTTACACAATAGGAACTAGTAGACCGGTAAGGTCATACACAATGGACTATAATATAAAGTTAAGCTTTCCCTAAAATACACTGCAATACTTAGGTACATGTATGGATGATTGTGGATTTCACTAACCATAATGTTTAAATTTATGTTGACATATGTAGTTTTGAATTTATCCATTCTTGTTGCTTTCAGGTATTTGGCCATTGTTGAGTGCTATTCTGCAATTATCAACTCTTGGTACTTGAAATATATTTTAAACTTTCCCATTTATTATATCGCTCAAATTTTAATTTCTGAAAATAGGAAAGGGAAAAAGGGGCTTAACATATCAGAAGTAAAATACAGGAGGTCCCTGTAAATATTGGGAGATAACTCTATTAGAACAATATTTATGATTTTTTTTCAAGATGGACAGTCCCTTGGATTGTTTTAAAGATTTATTTTCTGCAAAAGTTGATGACACCTGCTTGTAATTTAAACACTGATATGTAATCAAATAACATACAAATTTATCTTTAAATGGGATGAACAACTCTTAAAATATTTAAATAAAAGAGAGATTATAATCTGTCACCATATTACTGGGAAATAACTTAATTTAACAACTATTTTTTATGTCGATCTAAGGGTTGTAAAACTGCAGAAACTTAGTGATATGTTGTCTAGCAAACTTCATTTTATTTGTTTTAGCATAGGTTTTGTATTTACATTCTTAAGTAAACGCTTCTCCTTTTGTTATAAGGTTAAGGGACAGGCAAAAACAATTGTTGTATTTTCAATTAAGCAGCTGTATGCACACGCAGTAGGAGATATGCACTGTAAAATATGCATTTTTGATAGGAATTTAATACATGTTTATTGCAAGTTTTACTTGAGAAAGAGATTATGAGAATTATTTCAGTGACGCAAGTTCTCTACCAGTTTTAAAATTTGCATAGCAGTTAACGATTTATTTTAAGGGGTAAAGCATGATGTTTTTTTCCAATAAGAAAAGAACACATTCATTCAAATAACCTCTCTGAATCTAAATCAACCATTTAAAATAAAACTTTGTCACAGTTGTTCTAAGATGGTTCCATACAAAATGCTGTCTTGTAGCTATAGGTCCACCCCTTATCAAGATGGCCCTCTTCAGCATGAAGTTTTTGATATTGTTCCCTTTGGTAAACAAATTCAAAGATTTTGTATGAAACTGTATATATAATTATAGTTTTCATAACGAGGAGGAATTGTATATCGATGGATATCAACTAGAGTTATGTACGGTAATTTCAAAATATAATAAACGAGCCTTTGGTGAGTTTATTATATTTGAAATTACATAACGAGAGTTGATATCCAGCGTTATGCAATTCTTTCGAGTTGTTAAAACTATTTCTCTTATGATTTTCATAATATTTAGTGCCGAACTGCTTTTTTTGTTTCAAACAACAACACCGTTGCTAGGTAATGTTAATCACGGCCAACAAGATTTCAGTGATCCAATAAAAACATCGAAAAAATAATAGCACATCATGTGTGATGTGTTATTACTTGGCGCCCAACCAATGAAATTCCTGTAAAAGCGATTCAAAAAGTTCATATCTAACTCCAGCTTCAAAGTCTTGTTATGTGCCACAAATAACTATTCCTGCAAGGAATAGATAATAAGCGTGCATCATAAGAGAATGCCAAATAAAACAATTTAGTGATATTGGTCCATAGAAGATCTTCTGCAAATATTTTGTGCAGCAGGTTCAAACCTCATTGCAGATTGCCCAAACAAGGAACATTGTTGAACGTTTTACTCCAGAGAAACACATTTAAAATGCATTTTTTCTCAGTCTTTTTGGCCTATTAGTACCATACTCTGACAAAGTGGTAGTTACATAGTTATTTTCAAAAATTGTGGTCTAGCAGGTTAATTAAACACCTCATTCAAAATGGCCACTTGCAAGGAACATTTCAAAAATTTGTCTGCCTTCTATTAGGGCCCTGCCATGAAATGGCGACGCCCTATAGTAATCAGCCTGTCCGTCCGTCTGTCCGTCAGCATTTTCTATGTCGTACGATAACTCAAGATTGCTTTGACCGATTTTTATGATTTTTAGTTTTACTCAAAGTTTATCTTGACAAAAGGAAGCTCCCTTTTATTTTTGAGGAAATTCGAAAAATAATTTTTGGGAAAAAACTTCGTTTTTATATCAAAAAGTGCATATTTTGAGAATAAGTTCTATGTCGTATGATAACATAAGATTGCCTTCAAGGATTTGAATGATTTTGATACTCAAGGTTGTTTTTGACCAAAGGAAGCTCCCTTTGTTTTTGAGGAAAATGGAAAAATGATTTTTGGGGAAAAACTTCGTTTTTATATTGAAAAATGCATATTTTGAGAATTAGCTCTATGTCGTACAATAACTTAAGATTACCTTCAGGGATTTGAATGATTTTGATACTGAAGGTTGTTCTTGACCAAAGCAAGCTCCCTTTCGTTTTTGAGGAAAATCGAAAAATTATTTTTGGGAAAAAACTTTGTTTTTATATGAAAAAGTGCATATTTTGAGAATTAGCTCTATGTCGTACAATAACTTAAGATTGCTTTCAGGGATTTGAATGATTTTGATACTCAATGTTATTCTTGACCTAAGGAAGCTCCCTTTCTTTTTTGAGGAAACTTGGAAAATGATTTTTGGGAAAAAAACTTTGTTTTTATATGAAAAAGTGCATATTTTGAGAATAAGCTCTTATGTCATATGCCTTCAGAGATTTGAATGATTTTGATACTCAAAGTTGAACTTGACCAAAGGAAGCTCCCTTTCATTTTTGAGGAAAATTGGAAAAACAATTTTGAGGGAAAAACTTTGTTTTTATTTGAAAAAGTGTATATTTTGAGAATTAGCTCTATGTCGTACAATAAATTAAGATTGCCTTCAGGAATTTATATGATTTAGATACACAAGGTTAATTGGTCTTGACCAAAGGAGGCTCCTTTCTGTTTTTGAGGAAAATCTGAAAACATTTTTTGGGGAAAAACTAAGTTTTTATATGAAAAACAGCATATTTAGAGAATAAACTTTATGTTGTATGATAACTTGAAATGACCTTCACAGTTTTATGCACAGTGTTGGACTTGATCAAAAGAAGGTACCTTATGATTTTGAGGAGAATCATAAAACATTTTTTGGGGAAGAAAATTAGTTTGAATATGAAAAAAATTCATATTTTGAGAATTAGCTCAGTCGTTTGATATATAACTTGAAATGACCTTCATATATTTTTTCAATGTTTTGATTTCATCTGAACAGATGAGACATAAATTATCAAAACGGCCATATACAGAAACTAAATTTACAATAACTTAGGATTTTGTTATCTATGTTTTTTCCAAAAATTGTTTTATGATTTCCATGATCTTCCACAATCAGGTTTTGGGACACACAAGGGGGAGGGGCTCTTTCTGACTGTCAGTATTCTAGTTCAAAATGGCTTCCAGCAGGGAACTTGGTTTAACATTAGACTCTATGGAAAAGATATTAAAAAAATTATCTCTTCTGAAACTATATTGGAAATTACATAAAACTTGGCCACACTCTTTGGGGTGCACTTTAGAAATGGTGTCAGACTGGCCTTCATGTTGTTCAATATGGCCATCAAGGGCTAAAATATTTTAGAACCACACCCTGTAGAGAACTCTTCAAAATCTTTTCTGAAACTACTCCATCAGATAGAATCAAACTGAGTCACAATGTTCCTTTGATGTTTCTCATAAATGGTGTCAACACCTTATTTCTATATATGAAAAAGAAAGGAAATGGGGTAAATGTCAAGGAGACAACATCCCATATCCAGGTTAAAACGACCCCCCCCAAAAAAAGCATCTAGGGGTCACTGTACTGTCTTCAACTATGTTTAACATCACTCGCGCTCACAGGTTTTTGAAAATTCTTGAAAATAAAAAAAAATCAAAAATTTCGATCGGATCTGGAACTTTAATGAAAGACTTGCAAAAGAAAGTGCTATAAAAGGTTTTATATCAAGAATTTTAAATAAAAGTGTGAAATCTCGACAAATGCATATTTATGAACTAAAATTTGTGAAAGATAATTGCAAATGTTTTGTTTGAAATTTTTGTTTGTTTTATTTCTCCCGTCCTCCCTTGTAACTTTTGAGGTCTTACGTTGAAGTGAAACATAGAATTAATATAGGACTTCCTAAGTAGAGAGTATTCATGAATCCTAAAGGAAACATGTAGAAATACTTTCATATGTTGAAACCACTGTTGATTTTAACTTCATAACAATGGTAGATACATGGTCCATTTAACTTATGCCCAACTGGTCTCAATACCATCCCTTCTTTTTTCTAGAGGTGTAAAGGAGCATTTCAAACTTTTGACCAGAGCTAAGTCAAACATCTTCTATGAAACCACTGAAAAAAATAACACATAGGTGTTAATTGGACCATTTTGGAGACAAGGATACAGGCCATTGAGAGTCTTTGTATAGGTCTGATATATTATTTCAGACTTTCCTATAGCTAGAGTCTCACATTTAGATTTATGGCCTTTTCTGTCCAAGTATAATATTTACTCAGTTGTCTCTAAAATACACTGCACATATCAGTTTCTGAGTAGTATGTATTAAACCATAGTATTTACACATCTTTATAATCTGTTTAAATAAACACTAATTTATCATTAAAATGCAGAAATTTCTCTTTAAATTTCTATAAATGTTTTCTTTTGTCTTGTTCAGTTTGACTAATCCTTAAAAAGATCAGAAAAACATTTTTTCTACTTCAAAGTTTCTAAGATATGAAGTTATTGGTAGGAGTTACATTAAATTTGGTGTGGATATACATAAATTACAAAAATGTTAAGAGATTCCATTAGCACCTTATTCAATTTTGAAATTCAATAAAATTTATTTTAATTGAATTAAAATTAAACGAAAGAAAAAGACTGGTTGATAGAGAGATTATCAATTTCATCAGGAGATAAAAAGACAGGTAATTTTGGTGATGAAATTAATTGTGTTTTTGATGAACATTTAATTTCACATGGAAACACCTGAACTTCGCATATATATAAAATCAAATATTTCAGATACAATATCCTTTTATACCTGGACAACAAATAAATTAGAATGAAAAGGAAATTAAAAGTTTGCATTTAAATTTTATTAATGTTACAAGCAAACAATACGATGAAAAACGAAGACGTGAAATTCAAAGTACAACAATCACATTGTCTTGTACAAAATAAAACTGCGATATTTGATTTTGTTTTGAGATATTTGAAGAAATTTCAATCATTCGTCGCCAGGGATTTAAGGCATATTGTGTATTAGCTTTGAAGAAAAAGATAATTAAGTGATAAAATTTTGATATTAATCAAGAATTCGGTGTCATCCAATGTAGGAGATTTATATACACATTGGATTAATCCCTTTATCTGTGGAAAATTTACTATTGTGTCAGGAGAACACAAGTGAAAGTCAATAATATTAAAACAAACTTCAATTTGATAGAAAATCTTGAGTGTTTTTAACTTAATTTACATGCCAGCTTTTGCCTGTCACTGTAAGAGCTTGGGACTAAGATCTGTTGACGGACACTCATTTGCATTTTAAATTTCCAAAACTGTATTTGATGACTTGAAGGATACTTAAGTATTCATATTAAAATTTAGATTGTGGTGATTATCACAATTATTTTTGGATGGGGAAAGCAATGAACCCTAATTTCAAAGAAGATGGATGGATTCCTTCTAAGCATAGACACAAACATTCAAAGTTCAAGACGAAAACTGTGGTTGCTTCATCTTTTGACGGCATAGAAGTTCGACAGCATTCCCCATTGGACAGTATGAAAGTGAGTGGACAGAAAATGACGACACCACGTACATTAAATGGATATGATGTGGATGACAGTAGCATTGAGGTTGTTAAAAAGATGCAACCATTTTCTGATTCTCTGATCGCTTCAACTCTTTTGGCTAGTTTAAAACAAGTAGTTCCGTATAAACATGTGCTAGAATTGGATAAGCTGACAATAGATCATTTGCCTTGTGCATACTATTATAGGGTATAGTAGCTTTGCTTAATATCTTTTCTGCTTTTATCTCTCTGCTAGCAAAAAAAAAAATAAAAATTAAAAAAATAGGAAACCAATGGCTTCAAAATTTTAGCATCAATAGCTATGGTCACATTTCTTTAAAATTTCCACAGTTAATTTCATTTCTAAAGCCATATGTCTTGCAGGTTCATCTCAACCAAGACAGCTGCCACTAGGGACATACTTTACATAGGGCCCAATTGGAAAATGTTATAAATTGTTAATTTTTGAAAACTGTTTCATACATTAGTTTTATATAAACTAGCAAATTGATATTAACTAGGCATGGTAACATGATGGTAATCTACCAAATTTTATATATTTGTACCAATCAGAAATAAAAAATAGCCGCAATCGGTGAATACAGTTTAATATAGAACTCTACTGTAAATCTTGTAAATTGTTTAGTTTTGAAAACTGTTTCATACATTAAATTGGTATTAACTAGGCATTTTAACATGACAGTAATCTACCAGATGAATGATTTTACTACCAATTGGCTTCACCTCAGTCATTAAACCCTTTGGGAAAATCTTATTTGATCAATAACAACCAGTTGAGCAATACAGGCTCACATGTGAGCCTCTGGTTTTTAACCAGGTTTTCCCTTTGGGAAATCCGGTTATTGAAATGCTGATGTACGGCGGTTGGGCGGGTGGGCTGGCAGCGGGCATGGCGGCTGCCAGATCTTGTAAGCGCAACTTTTCTTTAACCGTGCAACAGAATTTCATGAAACTTTGTATGTGGCAAGGACATCATATGTAGATGTGCATATTGTCGGGGATTTTTCATCCTACAATTTTTCTAGGAGTAATGGCCCTTTGAACTTAGAAATTTATAGGTGTTTTGACCATATGCTTGAAAGCGCAACTCCTCTGTAACTGTGCAACAGAATTTCATGAAACTTTATATGTGGCAAGGACATCATATGAAGATGTGCAAATTGTCGGGGATTTTTCATCGTACAATTTTTCCAGGAGTTATGCCCTTTGAACTTAGAAATTTATAGGTGTTTTGACCATATGCTTGTAAGCGCAAGTCCTCTTTAACCGTACAACAGAAGTTCATGAAACTTTGTATGTGGCAAGGACATCATATGAAGATGTGCATATGTCAGGGATTTTTCATCGTACAATTTTTTCCAGGAGTTATGCCCCTTTGAACTTAGAAATTTATAGGTGTTTTGACAATATGCTAGTAAGCGACAGTCCTCTTTAACCATTCAACAGAATTTCATGAAACTAAGTATGTAGCAAGGACATCATATGTAGATGTGCATATTGTCAGGGATTATTCATCGTACAATGTTTCCAGGAGTTATGCCCCTTTGAACTTAGAAATTTATAGGTGTTTTGACCATATGCTTGTACGCCCAACTCCTCTATAACTGTTCAACATAATTTCACGAAACTTTGTATATAGCAAGGACATCATATGTAGATGTACATATTGTCGGGGATTTTTTATCATGCAATTATTCCAGGAATTCTGCCCCTTTGAACTAGGAAATCTACAGGAGTTTTGGCCATATGCTTTTTGTTTGACTTTTAAGTAAAGTAACTTTTCAGTGATTTTTAAGAGTTATGGCATACACTGCACATAATGAGAGGAGGTATAAGTTAAGCAGCTTTTCACACAAGTACATTTCTGCATTCAAATAGTGAAGGAAAACCCGGTTTGATGTCATATCAACATCCATTTCTTGTTTGTTCTTAGCTCACCTACTAGCCAAGGTACATGTAAGTGTTCATTCCCATCAGTTGCTGTCATAAACTTTTCATATAAAATCACCTCCTCAGAATCTACTTTTCCAGTGGAAACTTAATATCCTCATTAGTCCTAAGGTTATTCCCTTGAATGGTCCAATCCAAGATGATATATGTAACTAAGGAGAAAACCATTCCAAGATATTATCACACAGGTCAGCAACTGATAAGAGGGCCATTAGTGGAGGGCAGTTTGATGTTGGATCCTATGGAGAACACAATTCTTCAATTTTTTCATCTAAAACTTCTAGGCCAGTTAGAACCAAACTTGATCACAATAGTCCTTAGATGATCCGCATAATAAAGATGTCTTACTGGTCCCTTCCTTTTCAAAGATTGCCACAAACCATTGACCTAATGAAACTTCTCCTGCATAACCTTATCAGATAAAACCAGAATTGTCATGCAACATTTATATAACAGAAGTTTTGATTGGTCAAAACTGACCGTCAATTCCACCATCTACACACCTGGGACTGGGTAGGTTCCCTGTTTAGTCTGGTTCCTTTTATAGTAACAAATACACAAGTCAAAAATAGAACATTGCATTAGAATTGCAATAACACTTACATTATTTGAATACTGAAGGGCGTCAATCTTGATTTGATGGTCAAAATATCTGTTAACAGACACCGCTACACGTCGCTTGTTAACTGCATTTTGATGGTCAATTCAACTATTGATGCTCTCGGATATTCAAATAATGTACTATTATTGCTTAATTTCTAACAATGGCCCCTATAGGAGGTCTGTAAGTCTAGTTCAATTTTTGAATTTCCAGGCAAAATTTTATCATGGTCTCTCAGTGTCACATGACGAGACTTACAGACCCTATTGTCCTGTTTTAAAAGCTGTCCGACAGGCCCACATCCTGTCTCACCATTTGGGGAATAAAGTTAAACATGGAATCCAGGAGTATAAAATAGAATAGTTAATTCAATCAGTTGATGATTGCATCCTTTACTGAGCTGTCTATGCCAGGCATGGTCTATTTAAATAATACATGCTCTTGAGAGCCTATGTCTGCAAAATAAATCACTTGAGTATCTTAATCACAGAGAAAGTTTTACATTTCCTTGGTAGAAATACTTTTCATATAGAAATCCTGGAACGAAAAAAATCACAGAGTAACAAATGTACAGATTTACCATATATAGAGACATGGGTATTAAAATCTATAAATGTAATATAGCAACTAATGTTTAATTCTGTAATTCTTATAATTGTTATTAAGCCTCAAGATTAAATACTATCATGTAAAAGTTAAAATCAAATTCACTGTAAAAAATGAAAAGTAAATTAATCTTTATAAGGCCTTTGAGTAGTTAATTGAAAAATAACACCTGATTAATTGAAGGAACGTTTATTAAATCATAATGCAAGGGAGATAATTTACAGGGTAATTAAAGAAAATAATTCAAGAAAACTGAAATTATACCCAGGAAAGGAGTCAAGTACAGTTTGTTATACCCCCGCTTTAGTGGGCGGTATATAGTGATCATGGTGTCTGTCCGTCCGTTCGTCTGTCCGTCCTTCCATCTGTTCGTTCGTCCGTCCGTCATAGGGTACCTACTTTCTGGCAACAACTCCTCCTAGACCACTTGATGAAATTCAATGAAACTTTCACAGAATGTTCAGTACATATTTCCATTGTGCACCTGCTATTTGAAAATTTGATTAGATTTCCTGTTCTTATTTTTTGTTGCTTTTTTTTTTTGGTTGATTTTTTTACTCTCTGACATATGGGTACACACTTTGTGGCGACAACTCCTCCTAGACCACTCAGTGAAATTCAACGAAACTTTTACAGAATGTTCAGTAGATATTGCCATTGTGCACTAGCTATTTAAAATTTTTATTTGACTTTGATTTTTTTTGGGGGGGGGGATTTTTTTGCTCCTTGCCATAGGGGTACATACTATGTGACAACAACTCCTAGTAGACCACTTGATGAAATTCAATGAAACTTTCACAGAATGTTCAGTAGANGTGACTCGCTGGCATCAGGGTACATACTTTGTGGTGACAACTCCTCCTAGACCACTTGGTGAAATCCAATGAAACTATCACAGAATGTTCAGTAGATTGCCATTGTGCACCAGTTATTTAAAATTTTTATATGACTTTGATTTTTTTCTGGGGGGGAGGGGTTACATCTGGAATCAAATGTTTTTGTGAGCTTTGCTCACAGTTATTCTAGTTATACGACCGCAAAAATTTTGCCGTCGTATTATGTTATGGCGC
>MJUU01000785.1:38277-63942 GCA_002080025.1 Modiolus philippinarum
TACACACTTAAATTTTTCAGAGGACCATAACCGAAAACACAACTTTTTTTTTTTAGGCCTTAGCTTGTTGGAAAATCTGACAGAACTACATAAACATGACCAGCGAACATCCTTAAATTACCTGAAGTTTGGTATGCAAAGGTGCCATCACATTGCTATTCAGGTTCTGACTGTTAATCATGGAAATTTAGATGCCATCAAATCAAAATTATTGTTATAAACATAAGTGCATTAGAATACCTTAGAATATCTTACATATCCTAATGAAAAATAAAACCAAAAACATCAAAGGGAATAAAAATAATACGTTGACAATACTTTTGTATGAGCGACTGTTGAATGTTTTGAATTTTCATTTTTTATAAACTAAATGGCTGAGTGCCCATTCCCGCCAGGTACCCATTCTCGTCATGTACAATTTTGCTGCTAGCTAAACAGAGTCAGTTAAAATTTTATATGATGTTTGAAATAAGAACGTAATTTGCTTCAAATGGAACCAAAATTTTCACAGAAAAATCCAAAAACTTCGTAGAAATGGAAGTGGTGAGATTGGATGCTTGGTGAGAATAGGTACTTGACCAGTATAACTTCCATGAATACCAACCAAAAATTTGAAATAGACATGAGAACTTTTTTTCAGCATTAACTGAAATAATTTTGCATATGAATACCGGTATGTTTTTATATGTTTATTCATATATTAAACTTCTACCAAAAACATCTCTAAAAAAAATATGGCTTAAGTTGAAATGGATATAAATATAATCATGATCTGTGTTTGCTTATCAAACTTTTTCTTCATTTCCCTATCTATTCCAATGTACCCCTTATCCATCTTTTACAATTTGTGCTATCTAACAAATCCTATCTTATTTCTGTTATATGACATCATTTACAGCGACAGGATGGACTCGACAGTGCTTTGTGTGACAGATATGACGAACACATGAAAATGTTTGAACTTAAGGCTAAACAAGGAACAGCTCCAAAGCAACTACAACCTGAACATTCTTTTATCAACCGTGTTATGGTATGAGGTACTAATGCAAGCACGAGTTGTCTTTCTGTTCACGGACACTGGTAACCAGTACCGGTAATTGCAAAGAACTCAGCCTTAATACCCCACCAAAAATATTTCAAATTGAAAAGCATTTTTTGGATATGTTTTGTAAATTTTCAACAGAGAATACAATATATATATTTTTTAATGATTTTTATCAGAGCTAACATCTTCTAATTTTTTTTTTAAATTTCATTTTTAAACAGTGCTTTCCTTGATTTAATTAAATTTGAAAAGATTGATGTTTTTGTCAGAGCTTTGTGGCTTTTGGAATTGGTCTGCATTCTGGAAGATTGTGCATTTTTTTCTTTCATTTTATTCCATTAATAAAATATAAATTAAGAACCAACAACATGATTAAAACAAGTAATAATTGGAGTCGTGGAGCTTTGACTGCTTATTAAGGTTCAAACTACAAAGGTGAATTAAAGTATGGAAAAAATACAGAAGTTCAAATTGCCAATCTGATATGAATTCATTNNNTCCGTTGCAATCAGAACTTTTATTCAAAGATCTTCTCCTCTGAAACTACTGGGCCAATACTAAGCAAACTTGGCCTGAATCATCACCAGGGTATGCTCTGTCAAGTTTGTGATTTTTATGTCCATAGACCAAACAACATGGCCGCTGTTACTATAAATAGATCATAGGGGGTAAATTGTCGTTTTTTGCAAATTACTCAAACACCATTATAGATATCAAAATTTAAACGGGGTAAAAATGATTAACATGATGAGATCTACCTGCCCTGCAATTTTGAAGAATATCCATTCACCTGTCTTGGAGTTATTGCCCCTTTTCCGTAAAATTTTCAGTTTTTCGTTACTGTTAGTCTTATATTTTGAAAATGGTAGAAGATAGAAGTGAAGTTTATATGAAAAAAATGGTCAGCATAGTAAGATCTACATGTCCTGCAATTTTGAAGAAAATCTGACAACCCACATAGGAGTTATTGCCGCTTTTTTTCCCCACAATTTTTTAACGTTTTTACTATGATTTCAAAAACTGTTTGAGATAAAGGTTAAAATGTGAATTGCAAAAGTGTTGAGGTTTTTCCAGAACTACTATTTTTACAAATGTCCAGCAGTTCGCATCTCATCCAAGATGGCTGCCAGTGGGGAAGATAATTTAACATAGGACCCTATAGGAAATGTATTCAAAGATCTTTTCCTCTGAAACCACTGAGCCAATGGGGGCCAAATTTTGTCACAGTAGTCCTTGGGTGGTCCCCTTTAAAGTTTGTGATTTTTATGTTTGTACCTCAACCAAGATGGCTGCCAGTGTGGAGCACAGTTTAACATAGGGACCCTATGGGAAATGCATTCAAATGTCTTCTCCTCTTAACCCGCTGAGCCAATTGGATCCAAACTTGGTTACAATAGTCTTTAGATGTTTTCCTTCAAAGTTTATGATTTTTATGTTCATACCTCATTCAAAATGGCCGCCAGCAGGGAACATAGTTTAACATAGGCACCCTATGGGAAATGCATCCAAAGATAATCTCCTCTGAAACTACCAAGCCAAATTGAACCAAACTTTGTCACAATAGTCCTTGGGTGGTCCCCTTTAAACTTTGTGATTTTTACTTTCTTACCACATCCAAGATGGCCGCCAGCGTGGAACATAGTTTAATATAGGGACTCTATGGAAAATGCATTCAAATGTCTTCTCCTCTGAACCTACTGAGCCAATTGGAACCAAACTTGGTTACAATTGTCTTTGGGTGATCCCTTCCAAAGTTTGTGATTTTTANTCATCCAAGAATGAAAATGTAACACAGTCATATGGTGAACTGATTTATAGTATGAATGGGTGGTCTATTGGTGACAATGAATAAAACCAGTCACCAGGTGAGTGATACAGGCTCATGTGAGCCTCTAGTTCATGTAGTTAAAAAAAACGATGTACATTTGTATGACTTGTTTTTTTGGTACATCATATAAAAAAAATAAATTGAAATAACTTGCTTTAAAAATTTGGTCAGTAGTTGACTATGTATGAATTTTTTTACTGTGTGTCTACAGACTTGCCTATTGTGTAAGGGGAAATTTAGGCATATTTTTGGGAACCAGCTTACAAGTTCCATGTTGTTAAAAAAGATTTTTTTACATTTTTTTTCTCGAACTTACGCCATTGATGTGTATGTAATATTTTCCATCTGGTTACTGCACATTTAATAAAAACTGATCCTACCATTTTGTTTTGTGGTGAATTATATTCAAAATTTGAAACATTACAATTTGTAGTCTTGTCACCAATTCAGTTGTGCTAATCAGCTCGGAATTTCTTGTGTCACCTGTGCTGTTCAATGCTTGCATTGGTGCTAATTTTTGCACTAATTTGATTGATTTCTGCACTCAAGTTTTTATTTCAGATTGATGATCGAGTTATGTTTTAGTTTCAGTTTTAGTTCTAGTGTTTTAGAAACTGTGCAATGATTTAGTTTGCATGGTGTAGACTTGTAGACTTAGTTTTGTAGAATATACAGTGCATGTTTTGCTTATAATTTCCTTAATTTTCTTTGTTTTCTTTGTTTTATTAATTACAGTTCAGAAAACAATGAGGACAATAATACACATGATAATAATAATGAAATTATTATATATTTTATGTGTCGTATTCAAGAAAAACTTTAAAATATTGTCAATTTATAATAAGTTATGTATGTAAATAAGGCTTGAAAATTTGTGACTCACATGTATATTGCACAATCACATCTATAGTTTGATTTTGTATTCAGCACAATGGCCTGGTTTGATTCATTGTCACATATGTCCAGTGAAGATTATTGTGAGATCTTTCAGTCTTCATCATATTTTGAACTAAGAAAAATAATGCAATAATTAGTTTCATTAAGACTTTTCCAAATAAATCAAATTATGCATAATTATATTTATTTATTTTCACCAAAGAAAGATGTAATGAATTCATTTCTAGAATTACTTTAAAATTATTGGAATATGTAATTTATTACAGGCTTTAAAGAAAAAGGAAGCTCTACGCAAAAAGGCCCTGGAACAGTTAGAACAAAGACGTCTGAAGAAGCCTTCATTACCGGTTCATACTGTTATAAATGAAAGAAGTAAGAAAATAAGTGAAATTTATTTCCTTTAGAATATGGTGTTGAAGAGAAATAGTGAAATCAATAGTGAAATATATTATACAGTTTTAGCTTAACAATGAGTTCAGCATATGGATTAAATTTAGACCTGTTATTATATGATATTCTACCTCTAGTAAATTCCTGAAATGCTGATTGTCAGGTGCTGAGAGAGTAGCTAGAGCCTCAGTATTAACTTTACTGACCATGTATATACTATATAATTACCACCCTAGATAGTGTGTGACCCAGCGGTTTCTTCCCCCGAGATATTAAGGTCACCGTAGAGCTTGCTACATTTTCAAGGGCTCTTTAATACTCAAAGATACCTGGTTAGCACAATTTCACTGATTCAAAACTTCATGATTTCTTTCAAATGCTGTACGATTTTATTTTTGTGGACTTAGATATTTGATATTTCTTGTCATTAACTGTGTTTATAAATATGTTTTTCGTGGCCTTCAGTTTTCACTTCATAAGAATAACCTCAAATAAATTGAGAATAAGGTACCCAAGAAAATGAACTTTTGTAATTTAATTATTGTAGTTTTACTAAATTTATGATTTTTTTAAATAGGACAAAAAGTTAGATTTCAAATGCCAACACCAACAAAAGTTTCACCCAGATCACCCAGAGAATCAGTAGTTAAAAAAGAACAGGATTTCAGGAAAGCCTGGGATGATGAAGCTAACACAGAGGACATAAAGACTAAAGATGTAGTGGTGGATAAATCAGACACTAAAAAATCTAGTATTTCAGAGCCTGAGGTTGTTAGCATTGTAAAGGGTAAGTTTAATGTAAAATACACTGAAGGCTCTAGCAGTACAGAGCCTGAGGTTGTTAGGCAAAATAAAAAAATACATTAGCTTCTCAGGCCCCTGCCTCATCCCTTTTCTGAGACTTGATTTAACCTTTTTATCCAAGTTTCAAATTAAAAAAAAATGAAAATCACCTGCCTCATCACTTTTTGGGCATTTCAGAAATGTAAAAAGATGCCTCATCATGATTTTGAACCAATAAAAATAAAGATCTTCTCCCTCCCTTCCTCATCATTTTTTTCAGAAAAATGGCCTGAGAATCTAATCATTAGTTTTGTATGGCCTTAGCATTGTAAAGGGTATATTCAATGAAAACTACATTGATGACCCTATCAGTACAGAACCTGAGGTATTTGCATAGTTAAAGGTAAATTTACTGAAAATATCTTTGAAAGCTCTAGCAATTACAGAGCCTGAAGGATGTTGACATTGGTAAATTTAATGAAAAATACATTGAAAGCTCTAATAGTTAGAGAGCCTGAGGTTGTAAGCATTTAATGGTGGGCTATAGCAGAAGGTTGTAGCAGTTACACTAAAGGTTGTAGCAGCTACACTAAAGGCTGTAGCAGTTACAGAGCCTGAAGGTAGTAGAAGGTACTAAGCCTGGAGTTATTAGAATAGTAAAGGGCAAATTTTATTTCAAAGTACACTGACAGTCAGAGGTAGCTTATATTCTGTTCAAGATATGCATGAAGTAAAAGTTCTTTGTATAAGAAGTGATTGGTATTTTGATTTGTAAAATTTGCAACTTTCAAAATTTTCTTGCATATCATCAAAGAATTCGATTTTTTTGTATGCCTCTTTTTATATATACATATATGGTAATTGTTTTGTGATATTAAAATTATATTTTATACTTGTTTATATATCATTAAAAGAGGAAGAAAAGAAAGAAGACCCAGTTAAGCCTGTAGAAAAATCCCAAGCAGAAATAGACCAAGAAAATGCTAAAAAATTACTGGCATCAATGGCTGCCAAGAATAAAAAACAAGGTTAGTGTTACACATCCTTTTCATCGTCACAGCAATTAGGAACATTTGTGGATAATCTTCCTGTCCCAAGTTAGTTATATATGGTCAAAGGGGAGATAAATAAATCAGCATGTCAATAAACCCCTTTCGATATTGAAATTAAAATAATCTGCCGTTAGACCATAAATAGCTAGCTTGGTACAAAGAGATTTTTCACAAATATAAAGATATTGTAACCAAAAATAAGTTGTATACATCTTATAAAAATATCTATCATATTTTAGAAATTCTAAACACAATTTATCTTGTTTTTATGTAATTTCAGGCTGTATATTGCATTGACAAATTTTAAACACAATCTGTTCTGATTTATGTAACTTCAGGCAATATAATACATTTAAAGTAATAGTTTTGGAAAATTCAACACTGCAAAAATTATTTACATCTCATGGAATTTTAATTGTAAAAAAAGCCTGTAAAGGTAACTTGATGTACAGTTTTAAAACATATTAGCATCTCATATTATGATGTGTCAACTCATTAGGTTTTGAAATGTACATTGCTTTTTATTAAGTTGTACAAGCCCCAACCAAGACTGACACACATATTACAAAAAAGGATATTCCGACTCCTAAAGCTGAAACTGAGGTTCCGGAAATAGTGGAGGAAATTTCTCTTCCTCCAACAACTCCTCAACCTACACCTCAGCCTCAAGCCAAGCCTACCAAGGATAGTAAAACCTTACCTTCTGAACCTACCACCAGATCAACAAAGGGAGGTAATTCACCCATGTATGATCTCACCATTTTTGTAGTGTGTCTACCACATAGATAGTAAATGTTTCTATAAATTGCATGAAAGTAAGGTATATAATCAATTAGGTATCCATTTTCCCGAGTTCAATTTCAGAGAGCTTATAAAAAATGAAAATTTCCTTGCTGTTTAAAAAAAAAAAACATTTTTTCATTAGGTCATTGTTATCTAATTTTTAGTTTTGTGAACATTTTCCTAAATGTTGGTGGGTAGAAGGAAGGAAAAAATGAAAATAAAATTCCAGAAAAATTGAGGTCAGCCAAAAAAAATTGTAATTTTGATTAAAAAATTGAATTTTATTGAATAATAGTCCAAATATTTGTAGGGTAGAAAAAAAATTATAAAAAAGCAATTATTTCTTTCAATTTGGGGGGCAAATTTTTTAGGAAGAGGGTTTGTAAAACTAAAAAATAATGGCCTTACTTGTATGCAAAATCCTTAAATGGTCTAATTTTATATTTTGTGATGTAAGGTCAAAAATAGAATTGGCCCTCTCCCAGGCTTCCCATCAAAAATGTCCCGACTCTGAAATTTTTTATTGCTTATCTTAAAAAAATATTTCAGATTTTTCAAAATTTCATTTTGGATCAAAATGATGATTTTTTAAAAACAAATATGAATATCATTAGAATAAAATGTTTTCTTTACCTACCCACCAAATTCAAAATTAATGGATTGGGGAAGGGTGCAAACAAACACATTATGATGGCCTTACAGTTTTGCCCAGGGGATTTTTTTAAGATTTATTTGCACCCTGAATACAGTATTTGTTGAAAATTTTAATTTAAAAAAAATGCTTACATTTCATAAAAATTTAGGAAAAACATTGTAGTGCAAAATTATAATAATATAGACCAAAACTTGCTAATAGCCATTACAGTAAATTTACTTACATGGTAAGGATAACTGTTCTATAAAATTAAGCATTTGTCTATAATAATTGAATGTTATTTCCAATTTGGAGTAAAAATGCACAATCCAAGGGTTCCGACAATTTAGAACTTAGTTGCTGATGATAAATCTTATCAAATTATTGATATGGGAAAATCAGTGGGCAAAATATGTAAGGTCACAATTCAAATTTAATCAAGCATAATATTAACAGCAAATTATAGAAAAATGTTCAGTGTTGGAAAAAAATGCTCTGACTTTGGGGGACTATTTAAATGAAAGAGTAATTCAAAATTGAAAATAAAAGCACAAGTAGGGTCTGAATTGACTGGTTTCACATTTAGCTGCTAGTGTTTGCAGTGTATTTTGTTGCACTGAATCACGCCACATGTTGTTTTGTGTCTGTCTGTCTGTTCACAATGTGTATGTCACTGTATGGTTTTGTATTATATATAGTGAAGTATAAAAATTGTTAGTCTGTATTAAAGACAAAAAGATATAATTTTTCAGTTCATTAATTTTTACCTAACGTTAGAAAAAACAAAACGAAAAAATCTGTTTGATAATAGCATGTTAATAATGATACAATACAAACATACTTCCATAATTTCCAAATCATTTTGTAATATTGTTAATACCTCCACGATTAAAGATATGGCTAAGTTTTTTCTTTTTCATTTTTTTTTTGCCTTTTACCAAAAACATTTAATTTAGGCATACAGTAGAACTTCGATGGCTCGAACTGCAATAACTCAAACACCGTGGATTTCTCAAACCCATTTTCTGGTCCCTATGTTCAAGTCTAAACATAGTTAGACCTCGATAGCTTGAACACCCCTCTCCCTCGAACTGTTTTATCTGTTCCTTGGGTGGTCAAGACATCGAAGTTCGACTGTATTTCCAATATTTAACATCTGAAAGATGGGGTTGAGATGGCATTATATTAGTAAAATTATAAGGAGACAAATTTTTATTCGCTTTTACTAAGTATCTACAGTTTATGTATGCTAGACTTTCATTTTGGTTGATTGAATGATTTTGTTGGGATCTCTTGGCATTAGAGCTTTTGTAAAGATTACAAATTTTAACTGAGCTATAATTAAATACATCTATGAAAATTCTCCTACATTTTTGTCTTTAATTGGGGACCTAGTAATGATTTGCGTCATTCAGTAACAAATTCTTGTGGAACCAATTTAAATTCCTAGAAACAGATTTACTGCACATCAGATTTTGTTGAAACTTCACAGGATCGTTATTCATCATATGTACTAAATTATATATCACACTACCATTTTGATTCCTGAAATTTTGTAGATGTTATGGGACTTTGTTCTTTTCAGCAATGTTAAATTATGGCATAATATGGATAAATCATCAGAAACGACTACTAAGTTTGCTACCAAATGTACTGAATCACATTTTGTCACGATTTATTTTTCCTATGTACAGAACAGTTGTTTAAATCCATACTGCAACAAAGGCAGTCATTCACACATTTTGTGACATGTTGGATTTCAAGTTTCTTTTGGGATGGGGGATTTATTACTTGCTAGGTATTTTAAAAAAAACTTGTACAACTAATTTGTTTTCTCTTGATTTTAAAACAATTTATTTTCAAGAAGGTATATAAATCCTATTGTTCAACAGATATTTATACCCCCGCTCCGTAGGAGGGGGGAGGTATACTGTTTTACCCTTGTCCGTCTGTCTGTCCGTCTGTCCGTCCGTCCGGAACATCTTTCGTCAAGGATTTCTCAGCTTGTGT
This sequence comes from Modiolus philippinarum, assembly GCA_002080025.1. Taxonomy (NCBI): domain Eukaryota; kingdom Metazoa; phylum Mollusca; class Bivalvia; order Mytilida; family Modiolidae; genus Modiolus; species Modiolus philippinarum. The sequence continues at coordinate 47,700 of MJUU01000785.1, forward strand.
ATGTAGTAATGATTTGATATTTGGTCTGAAGCTTAAGTATGATGAGTTGTATCATGTCTCCCCATTTCAAGTCGGTTACTTATCTACTTCCTGTTTGACGATAACTTTGATTTTTTCCCATTAGGGCTATATATTGAAATTTTTCGTCAAGGATTTCTCAGCTTGTGTATGTAGTAAGGATTTGATATTTGGTCTGAAGCTTAAGTATGATGAGTTGTATCGTGTCTCCCCATTTCAAGTCTGTAACTCATCTGCTTCCTGTTTGACGATTACTTTGATTTTTCCCATTATGGCTATATACTGAAATTTTTCGTCAGTCTTTCTCACCTTGTGTATGTAGTAATGATTTGATATTTGGTCTGAAGCATAAGTATGATGAGTTGTATTGTGTCTCCCCATTTCAAGTCCGTAACTCATCTACTTCCTGTTTGACGATACATTTTATTTTTTCCCATTATGGCTATATATTGAAATTTTTCGTCAAGGATTTCTCAGCTTGTGTATGTAGTAATGATTTTATATTTGGTCTGAAGCTAAAGTATGATGAGTTGTATTGTGTCTCCCCATTTCAAGTCCGTAACTCACTTGCTTCCTGTTTGACGATTACTTTGATTTTAATACGACCGCAAAAAAATTTTTGAGGTCGTATATTGGTATGATACTGGCGGCGTCGGCGTCTGTAGACTCTTCGTTTCTGTGCAATAACTTCAGTTCTAGTTGATCAATCCTTATGGAATTTTAGCATAATGTTGCTTGTCACAAAAGGAAGGTTAGGATTGGTTTTGGATATTGTGGCCCCACCTGTTTTTTTTAAAAGGGCCAAATTAGGTGTTTTCATATATTGGGCTGTAGAATATTTATTATTTATCGGATTTTGATGGGGTTTATTTCAGTGTGGTCCTAAGGAAATTTGGAATCGAAAGTATGTCAATGGATTTCATGTCACATGTACCGTTAATGAGATAAATGGGTCCCAAAATGGGGAAATCTCAAAAATCAATTTTTTTTTCATTTTTTGTCCGATTTTGACGCAGTTTTTTTTCATTAGATTCCTTATGAAAAATTAATATGGCGCTCAACTTTTATATTTTTGGTAACTTGTTTCCTTTCCGAGCTATGAGGGGCCGAACGGGGCCAAAATTGCAAATTTGCTGATTACCTGAAATTTTTATTTTTCATCGGATTTCGATGGAATTTTTTTCTTTGAATTCCTCTTGATATAAGCTTTCAGTAGTATGTCAACAGATTTTGCGTTGCTCTTACCGTTTCCGAGCTACAAGGGGTCAAAGGGGCCAAATTGGAAATTTTCGAAATATGTCAAATCTTTATTTTTCATCGGATTTTTATGGGATTTTTTTCTTTGAATTCCTTTTGATATAAGCTTTCAGTGGTATTGCAACGGATATTGCGTAGCTCTTACCATTTCTGAGCTACAAGGGGTTAAAGGGGCTTAAATTGCAAATTTTCGAAATATGTGAAATCTTTATTTTTCATCGGATTTCAATAGGATTTTTTTTCTTTGGATTCCTCTTGATATAAGCTTTCAGTAGTAAGTCAACAATTTTGGCATAGCTTTTCCTGTTTCTGAGCTGAAGGGGCCAAAATTGCAACTGATTCAAGCTCTTTATTGTGTCCATTTATTATACCTCCGCTTTGTAAAAGCGGAGGGTATATAGTGATGGTGGTGTCCGTCCGTCATTCCGTCCGTCCGTAACACTTTTTCTGTCAAAGTTTTCTCAGCTTCTACAGGTGGGAATGATTTGATATTTAGCATTAGGCTTCCAAATGATGAGTTGTACAGTGTCAGATATTTTCATGTTTGTAGCGCTACTACTTCCTGTTTGCCGATACATTAATACTTAGTTTCATATACCACTACTAATGAAAATTTTTCGTCAAAGTTTTCTCTTCTTCCAAAAGTGGAAATGATTTCATATTTGGTCTGGAGCTTCATGATAATGAGTTGTACCGTGTAAGCTATTTTCAGGTTGGTTGTGCTACTACTTCCTGTTTACCAATACATTGGTATGTTGATGCTTAGTTATATATACCACTACTAATGAAAATTTTCGTCAAAGTTTTCTCTGCTTCTATAAGTGGAAATGATTTAATATTTAGTCTCAAGCTTCATATAGATGAGTTGTACTGTGTAAGCTATTTTCAGGTTTGTTGCGCTATTACTTCCTGTTTACCGATACATTGATACTTAGTTATATATACCACTACTAATGAAAATTTTCGTCAAAAGTTTTCTTTGCTTCTGTATGTGGAAATGATTTAATATTTATTCTCAACCTTCATAATGATGAGTTGTACTGTGTAAACTATTTTCAAGTTTGTGGCGCTACTACTTCCTGTTTGCAGATACATTAATACTTAGTTTCATATACCACTACTAATGAAAATTTTTCGTCAAAGTTTTCTCTTCTAAAAGTGGAAATGATTTCATATTTGGTCTGGAGCTTCATGATGATGAGTTGTACCGTGTAAGCTATTTTCAGGTTTGTTGCGCTACTACTTCCTGTTTACCGATACATTGGTATGTTGATACTNAGTTCGACTGTATTTCCAATATTTAACATCTGAAAGATGGGGTTGAGATGGCATTATATTAGTAAAATTATAAGGAGACAAATTTTTATTCGCTTTTACTAAGTATCTACAGTTTATGTATGCTAGAATTTCATTTTGGTTGATTGAATGATTTTGTTGGGATCTCTTGGCGTTAGAGCTTTTGTAAAGATAACAAATTTTAACTGAGCTATAATTAAATACATCTATGAAAATTCTCCTACATTTTTGTCTTTAATTGGGGACCTAGTTATGATTTGCGTCATTCAGTAACAAATTCTTGTTGAACCAATTTAACTTCCTAGAAACAGCTTTACTGCACATCAGATTTTGTTGAAACTTCACAGGATCATTATTCATCATATGTACTAAATTATATATCACACTTCCATTTTGATTCCTGAAATTTTGAAGATGTTATGGGACTTTGTTCTTTTCAGCAATGTTAAATTATGGCATAATATGGATAAATCATCACAAACGGCTACTAAGATTGGTTTGAATTTTACAGGATTGTTTGCTACCAAATGTACTGAATCACATTTTGTCACGATTTATTTTTCCCATGTACAGAACAGTTGTTTAAATCCATACTGCAACAAAGGCAGTCATTCACACATTTTGTGACATGTTGGATTTCAAGTTTCTTTTGGGATGGAGGATTTATAACTTGCTAGGTATTTTAAAAAAAAACTTGTACAACTCATTTGTTTTCTCTTGATTTTAAAACAATTTATTTTCAAGAAGGTATATAAATCCTATTGTTCAACAGATATTTATACCCCCGCTCCGTAGGAGAGGGGGTATACTGTTTTACCCTTGTCCGTCTGTCTGTCCGTCTGTCCGGAACATCTTTCGTCAAGGATTTCTCAGCTTGTGTATGTAGTAATGATTTGATATTTGGTCTGAAGCTTAAGTATGATGAGTTGTACCGTGTCTCCCCATTTCAAGTCGGTTACTCATCTACTTCCTGTTTGACGATAACTTTGATTTTTTCCCATTAGGGCTATATATTGAAATTTTTCGTCAAGGATTTCTCAGCTAGTGTATGTAGTAAGGATTTGATATTTGGTCTGAAGCTTTAGTATGATGAGTTGTATCGTGTCTCCTCATTTCAAGTCCCTAACTCATCTCTCCCTGTTTGACGATAACTTTGATTTTTTCCCATTAGGGCTATATATTGAAATTTTTCGTCGAGGATTTCTCAGCTTGTGTATGTAGTAATGGTTTGATATTTGGTCTGAAGCTTAAGTATGATGAGTTGTATCTGGTCCCCCCATTTCAAGTCCGTAACTCATTTGCTTCCTGTTTGACGATAACTTTGATTTTTTCCCATTATGGCTATATATTGAAATTTTTCATCAAGGATTTCTCAGCTTGTGTATGTAGTAATGATTTGATATTTGGTTTGAAGCTTAAGTATGATGAGTTGTATTGTGTCTCCCCATTTCAAGTCCCGTAACTCATCTGCTTCCTGTTTGACGATTACTTTGATTTTTTCCCATTATGGCTATATATTGAAATTTTTTGTCAAGGATTTCTCAGCTTGTGTATGTAGTAATGATTTGATATTTGGTCTGAAGCTTTAGTATGATGAGTTGTATAGTGTCTCCCCATTTCAAGTCCGTAACTCATCTACTTCCTGTTTGACGATGACTTTGATTTTTTTCCCATTAGGGCTATATATTGAAATTTTTCGTCAAGGATTTCTCAGCTTGTGTATGTAGTAATGATTTGATATTTGGTCTGAAGCTTAAGTATGATGAGTTGTATTGTGTCTCCCCATTTCAAGTCCGTAACTCATCTGCTTCCTGTTTGACGATTACTTTGATTTTTTCCCATCATGGCTATATAGTGAAATTTTTCGTCAAGGATTTCTCACCTTGTGTATGTAGTAATGATTTGATATTTGGTGTGAAGCTTAAGTATGATGAGTTGTATCGTGTCTCCTCATTTCAAGTCCGTAACTCATCTGCTTCCTGTTTGACGATTACTTTGATTTTTTCCCATTATGGCTATATATTGAAATTTTTCGTCGAGGATTTCTCAGCTTGTGTATGTAGTAATGGTTTGATATTTGGTCTGAAGCTTAAGTATGATGAGTTGTATCGTGTCCCCCCATTTCAAGTCCGTAACTCATTTGCTTCCTGTTTGACGATTACTTTGATTTTTATACGACTGCAAAAAAATTTTTGAGGTCGTATATTGGTATGATACTGGCGGCGTCGGCGTCTGTAGACTCTTTGTTTCCGTGTGATAACTTCAGTTCTAGTTGATCAATCCTTATGAAATTTTAACATAATGTTGCTTGTCACAAAAGGAAGGTTAGGATTGGTTTTGGATATTGTGGCCCCACCTGTTTTTTTTAAAGGGCCAAAAAGGGCCAAATTAGGTGTTTTCATATATTGGGCTGTAGAATATTTATTATTTATCGGATTTTGATGGGGTTTCTTTCAGTGTGGTCCTAAGGAAATTTTGAATCGAAAGTATGTCAATGGATTTCATGTCACATGTCACATGAGATTGATGGGTCCCAAAATGGGGAAATCTCAAAAATCTATTTTTTTCATTTTTTGTCCAATTTTGACACAGTTTTTTTTTCATTAGATTCCTTATGAAAAATTAATATGGCGCTCAACTTTTATATTTTTGGTAACTTGTTTCCTTTCCAAGCTATGAGGGCCGAACGGGGCCAAAATTGCAAATTTGCTGATTACCTGAAATTTTTATTTTTCATCTGATTTCGATGGAATTTTTTTCTTTGAATTCCTCTTGATATAAGCTTTCAGTAGTATGCCAACGGATTTTGCGTAGCTCTTACCGTTTCCGAGCTACAAGGGGTCAAAAGGGCCAAAATTGCAAATTTTTTAAATATGTGAAATCTTCATGTTCAAATTTCAGTATTCGACATGCTGCGGTCGTATCATGCTGCGCGCGGCGTAGCCCTTTATTTCTTATTATGGCTATATATTGAAATTTTTAGTCAAGGATTTCTCAGCTTGTGTATGTAGTAATGAATTGATATTTGGTCTGAAGCTTTAGTATGATGAGTTGTATGGTGTCTCTCCATTTTAGCTATATATACAGCTTGTGTCTGTAGTAATGATTTGATATTTGGTCTGAAGCTTTAGTATGATTAGTTTTACTGTGTCTCCCCTTTTCAAGTCCATAACTCATCTACTTCCTGTTTGACAATAACTTAATTTATCATTGCAACTATGCCAATGCTTGTATTGTGTCCTCACTTGTACTGTGAGCGTGGGTCTAACTGGCTGCCATTCGGCAACAGCTCTTGTTATGACCTCATCTTTTTTAAGGGGATGGGGTGGGGACTTAAATATTGGGTTGATTCCAACTTTACAGGTGCAGATCCAGGGAATTCGAATAGGGGGGTTCCAGTTGAGAAGTGAAGAGAAATTTTGTTGAGCGGAGCGAGGCACGAAAATTTTTGGGGTATTTCTTGGTAAAACACCAGAATTTTCATTAAAAAATACATGATTGTCAAACCCCTGAAACCACCCCTCCCTGCTTTAGATCCGCCAATGCTTTATATGCTGCCTCAACATAATGTATTATACTCCTTTATTTTTTTTATTTATAAAGATGTGGATATTTTTACAAAATGTATATTGTTACATAAATTAATGATTGGGGGTACCTCTTGCACACCAAACTATGTAACTTGTATGTATTATTCTCAGTAATCAGTGAAAATCAAAAAATTCAAGAGAAAAATTACACATATTTTGCCATCTTAATTTTAATTCTATTAAGGGAGGATCAATCATAAATTCTCCTAATGTTCATGATCTAGCTTATAATAACATGAAGACCATGATCATGATTTTGATCACTAAACATGATTTTTGTGTTTTGATTTAAATGTTAAATATTTGTTTATGCTGCTAGTTCGATGGCTGGATCAGGCTGCAGGTAAGTACGTTGGTGAACAGATCAGCTTTTTGTTGTGGAATATGAAAACCAGCTTTTTTTTTTCCCTGAATTTGCGTTACATTAACAAATTACAATGATTACTGCTCTGATATTAGTAGTATATCTTGTCAAAAATTGTTTTCTAAAATCATCTTGGAGGAAGGGTCAGTGAAAATATTTTTCAATTCATGCTAACTAATCCTTAACAAAGGCTTTGTAGTATTTAAAACAATAATGGGAACTTATCTTAATATTTCAAACCAGAGTCATTATTTTGTAAAAAATGTTAAATTTTATACCATTAAATCTAGTTTAAAAAATAGGTTACGAAAAATTAATTTTCATAAAAACAGCAGTTTTTACAGGAAGTTTTTATGTAGATTGAAGATATGCACCAGAAATTATTTCGGAAATTTTTCTTACTTTTCCAGACTTTGGAACTTTTGTTATTTTTTATCGACATTTTTAACAGAGGGTACCTATTCCGTGAAATCTAACTCCTCCTACAGTTTTCAACCCAGATCTTTGAAACTTAATAGAATGTTTCTATTTATATTGAAGATGTGCAGCTGACTTTATGGAAATATTGCAGAAATTTTTTCTTACTTTTCCAGAATTAGGAACTTAGTCATTTTTTATTGACATTTTTAACAGAGGGTACCTATTTTGTGAAATCAACTCCTTCTACAGTTTTTAATCCAGATCTTTGAAATTTCACAGAATGTATCTATATATATTGAAGATGTGCACTCGATTTTAAGGAAGTATTTCAGAATTTTTTCCTATTTTTCTGGACTTTGGAAGTTAGTTATCATTATTGATATTTTCAAAAGAGGGTTACCAGAACTGTGAAATTTAGCTGCACTTCTCTACCCAGATCCTTGAAATTTATAGTATATTCTATACAGCAACATAGACCCATTTATGTGAAAGGTCTATTAAATAAGGAACCTATATAACAAAAACACCAAAACGCAACCTGGCCATTTGAGTCTTTGACCCAAATTTTTCCTAAAAATAGCAGTTTTGCTCTATGTATCTGATCATCTATGTAAAACCTTCTCAGTTGATTGTCCATACGAAATCTGATACACTGGTATGAAAAGAATGTGACAAATAACAATTCCACCCTGCAAACTGTTTCAATTTTGAAGTGTTAGGAAAGACAGTTTTTCATAAGACTGTGCTGAGGAAACTATGAAATCATTCATGATGTTAAATTTTCTTTGATATTAGATATCATATACCACTTTAAAATTCTAGAAATTCTATTCATATACATGTACATGTCTAACAAAACATCTTGTTAATCAGATGATGGGAAATTCACAAAAAAGTTCTACTAAGGAAAAACCTTTAATGAAAAAAATGCAGAAGTAGACAGTTACAAAATGTCACTTAAACAAATCATAAATTGAAAAGTGGCTTAAAAGTGGCGATTTTCCTTATTTCCTTAAATATTAAATTTATCAAGATCTTTAGAATAGAACTGAAGGAAAATATACATTCATTTTTGTGATAAAAGCTTATCTGTCTTGCTGTGAATAATTGTCATTCATTCCTTTCATTGTATTCCATAAATTGCAGATATGATAAATAGAGACTCTTGTCAAGCTTCTAATTGCAGTCATTTTATCATTTGTGTTGCTGGCAGTCAGATATTTCGGAGAAACCACCCATGCCAGCTTCCATTATTTATGTCTCATCATAAGTATGGTGAAGTTTTTCATGTAAAATGGTTTAAAGTCTTAAATATTTTGGATTTGAAAAATAACCTCCCAATTTTTGACAAACATCATTAGTATAAAGAACTGTTTGGTGCAAGACAGTTTTCTATTAGCCATGTCCACTTCCTGTTTGACAGAACTTACTGTAAACAGGAAATTTTCGTGCTGTCTTCTTTATTTGTTTTCAAAAGATATTTCATTTCGTGCAGTCTTGAATTTGCAGTTGCCAGTCAGTCAAGCTACTTAATCAACAAATACCATCAAAATATTCACGACAGTTTTACTTTTGTGCTGCAAACCTCAGCGTGAAGATAGCGAAAATAAAACTGCCATGAAAATTTCCCTGTTTAGAGTAAATAATTTAGTTACAGAAAAATTTTGTGTCAAATTTTTCTCAGCAACCACACAGCACATGATTGGTGAAATATTTTTAAAATTGATAAACATGTCACAAAATAACTTTTTGTCAAATTTCTATGACTCCCAGACATCACTCAAGCCAGCTTCCAGATATGACTTGTATGAAGAATGGTGTTATGAAATCTGCAAATTAAATTCATCTTCAATTGAATTTAGAATATTTTGCATACATATGACTCTTGTCTTCTCTGTAGAACATATCTTTTAAGTCAGTTTTATTGCTTCTGTTTACACTAAGTAGAAAACTTGGAATATGTTTTTGCATTACCTGTACCAGGTTTGTTGCCTCTGTCTCTCTGACTTTGTAAGCCTGTTTCTAGTGGACTCTCAATTGTTTTCTGCTATTCAACCACAGTTGTGGAAACTCTTCAGTAAATATCAATAGGTGCACTACTATTCAACCAACTTTTGGGAACTTTCAGTAAACAGAATAGATGCTCTACTATTCATCCAGACTTGTGGGAACTCTTCAGTAAATCAATAGGTGCATTACTATTCAACCAGATTTGTGGGAACTTCTCAGTAAATATCAATAGGTACACTACTATTCAACCAAACTTGTGGAAACTCTTCAATAAATATCACATAGTGCTCTACTATTCATCCAGACTAGTGGAAACTCTTCAATAAATATCAATAGATGCACTACTATTCATCCAGACTTGTGGGAACTCTTCAATAAATATCAATAGATGCACTACTATTCATCCAGACTTGTGGTTACTCTTCAGTAAATATCAATAGGTACACTTCTATTCAACCAAACTAAAAAATTGGGAACTCTTCAGTAAATATCACATAGTGCTCTACTATTTATCCAGACTAGTGGGAAGTCTTTAGTTAATATCAATAGATGCCTTTCTATTCATCCAGACTAGTGGGAACTCTTCAGTAAATATCTCATAGGCATGTTACTATTCAACCAAATTTGTGGGATCTCTTCAGTGAATATCACATGGTGCACTACTATTCAACCTGACTTTTGGGAACTCTTAAGTAACTAAATATCAATAGGTGCACTTTTATTTAACCAGACTTGTGAGAACTCTTCAGTAAATATCAATAGGAGCAATACTATTCAACCAGACTTGTGAGAACTCTTCCATAAATGTCAATAGGTGTACTACTATTCAACCAGACTTGTGGGAACTCTTCAGTAAATATCAATAGGTTCACTTCTATTCAACCAGAGCTGTATGGCAACTCTGTAGTAAATATCAATAGGTGCACTTCTATTCAACCAGACTTGTGGGAACTCTTTAGTAAATATCAAAAGGTGAACTACTATTCAACCTGACTTGTGGCAACTCTTATTAGACATCAGTAGGTGCACTACTATTCAATCAGACTCGTGGGAACTACATTGTTTTCAGTAAATATCGCATGGGTCAAATACTGTTCAACCAGACTTGTGGGAACTCTTCAGTAAACGTCACATGAGTCAACTACTGGTCAACCAGATTTATGGGAACTCTTCAGTAAATATCACATAGTTGCACTACTGTTTGGTCAGATTTAGGAAGTATTCAGAAAATATCAAATGAGTCAACTACTATTGAACCAGACTTGTTGGAAATTTTATTCCCTTTTCTCAGTGCTTTGGATTCTTCCTGTAGGTGACAGAGGTGTTTCATGAAAACGTAATACATTTTCTTTCCCTTTCGACTCAGTAGTTTACTAAATCAAGATGCTTTTTGTCTTTAGAAATTTTATTTTGTTGAACATACTTACAGTTTGTATCTTTGTAAGCAAAGTATTTTGGAACTTTTTTTATGAACATGTGTATTGTATTTTGTCCAACATAAAAATTGTTTTGAATAGATTTAAATTGTGAGAAAACTTTTGACTTACGACTTCAATCAAAACCTAGCAAACTAATTGTATTGAATAATGTGTTAAAAATGCTCGTTCTCATATAACACAAGATTGTCATATTTTAATTGCTTTTGAGGTTGATATATTTTTTCTGTTTTATACTTTTATTTATCATTCTTAAATTCGTATGTATATATTCTTATGAGTATTTTATTTCACTTCATGCTTTTTCATTTCAATAACTAATTTTACATTTATGTATTGTAGAACCAAAGAAAGTAAAAAAAGGTAAGTTTTATTTTAATGGTGCAATTAAAACTTCTTTGATAAGGTAGACATAGTTTTATGGAAGGTACAAGTCACAAAAATGAATCTCGAAAACTAGTAACTTTTAATTACTTTGCCAACTTTTATCATTTATGATAAGGGAGGTAACTCTTTAGATTTAGGTATTGTAAATAAATGATAATCAGTTTCACAAAGAATAAAGAATGTTTATATGATTCCTTCAAATTCTTCTCATCCAGTAAAAAATAAGGTCCCAATATAACTATATGTACTACCTAAGCATTTCGTTTTAATCATATGATTACTAAAACCCTGCCTATATATCAAATAATTAGAACAACGCATTAAAATGCTGATATGTATTTTGAAGGGTATATTAAATGCAAGGGAGTAAATATTTTTCATAGGGGGATAATTTCGGGTTGTGTTTTCCTAAAATTTATTGAATTTATTATTTTATTTTTATGCAAAGTTTGATATATGATCAATAAAGTGAGTTATGTATTTAAAAATTTTGGAATTTTGGAGTTCCCACACTTTAGACCACATTATTTTCTTTTTGCAGCACCAAAAAAAGAGACCAATGTAAAACCTCCTCTACCACCCACAGATGTTAAACCAAGTCGGTTGAAGTCAAAATCTCCGACTAAAGTCAAATCAAAAAGTAAAGATCATGTAAGAGAAGAAAGTAAGTAAATGTCAATATTTGTTACATTATGTTCCTTTTATCAGGTACTATTCATATAAAAAAGATTGGCTCATTTTATATAAAGGCCTTCTTGCTTGCCATTCATGCTATGATTTGAAATTATAACAAATAATAAAATTATTTGAAATGAAATGAATACATCTAGGAGAACAAATGTTATTTATTACATTTAGAACTTCCTTTGTACATAACAAATGACAGTTTTTACATAAAGTAAGATTGATCATAATTGATATTATTTTGCACATATTTGCATATATGGACCAGATAAAAGGCCTTCTGTAATGTTTCTGTTGTCTCAAATATGGACAGATGAAATGAAAATTTTATTTTTGTCACTTGAATAGAGAGATTATTATATATCATCTGCCTTTAGATGTGAGCAAAATATGAGTACATATGGTGGCTTTAAGAAATTGTTTAAAAAACAAACCTATATTATTTTCAAAAGTGTGAAGTTTACTGGTAGTTCATTATGTACTATTAGGTGAAATACCCCTATCGTTTCTTGGAACCGTTATGTTGGAGGGTATGCATTCTAGAATCATTTTGTCTCTTCCCCCATCCCCTGTGCATAGACATTATCTTGGCTTGGACTATGCTTAAAATCCTTCAAGCTTTTATCTCCAAATATTGTCAGAGTGTTGATATATAAAAACTATAGTCGAACTTCCATGGCTGGAACACCCAAGGGACTGATGAAAACAGTTCGAGTTAGAGGGGTGTTCGAGATATTAAGGTCGAACTATGTTTAAATTTGAGCAAAGGGACCACAAAAAGGGTTGGAGGCATCCATGGTGTTCGAGTTATTGCAGTTCTAGCCATCAAAGTTCTACTGTATATGAACTTATGTTTGTTTTTTTTTATGTTTTGTTTTTAGCTCACCTGGCTTAAAAGGCCATGTGAGCTTTTGCCATCACTTCGCATCGGTCGTACGTCGTCCGTCTGTCATCCGTCAACAGTTTCAAAAATCTTCTCTGAAACTGCTGAGCCAACTGTAACCAAACTTGGCCGGAAGCATCACCAGGGTATGCAGTTTCAAAATTATGTTCGATTAGTCCTAGGACCAAACAACATGGCTGATGTTACTAAAAATAGAACATAGGGGTAAATTGCTGTTTTTTGCAAATAACTCAAAAACCGTTACAGATATCAAAAATCTGACTGGGATAAAAGTGATCAGCATAGCAAGATCTACATACCCTGCAATTTTGAAGAAAATCCGAAAATCTGTCTTGGAGTTATTGCCTTTTATCCGTAAAATTTTCAAAATTTGTGCATGTTTTATTATCCCCTCGCCCAACAGAGTTGGGGAGAGGATATAGCATCTCACCCGTCTGTCCGTCCGTTCGTCCCACCTCAGGTAAAAGTTTGCGTTAAGGTTCATTTCTGAGAAACTACATGTGGCACATCAATCATCTTTGGTCAGTGGAAGCGTCTTGGAGAGCGATGCTGCTTCAGATGGTAATTGGGTCACTCTGACCTTCATTTTACACTTCAGTGACTCAGGTAAAGTTTGTGTTAAGGTTCATATCTGAGAAACTACATGTGGCACATCAGTCATCTTTGGTGGTTTGATGGGTCTTGGAGAGTGATGCTGCTTCAGATGATAATTGGGTCACTCTGACCTACTTTTTATGCTTCAGTGACTCAGGTTAAAGTTTGCATTAAGGTTCATATCTGAGAAACTATATGTGGCACATCAATCATCTTTAGTCAGCAGATGCACCTTGGAGAGTGATGCTGGTTCAGATGATAATTGGGTCACTCTGACCTATATTTTATGTTTCAGTGACTCCGGTTAAAGTTTATGCTAAGGTTCATATCTGAGAAACTACATGTGGCACATCAATCATCTTTGGTTAGTGGATGTGTCTTGGAGAGTGATGCACCTTCAGATGATAATTGGGTCACTTTGACCTACATTTTACGCTTCAGTGACTCAGGTTAAAGTTTGTGTTAAGGTTCATATCTGAGAAACTTCATGTGGCACATCAATCATCCTTGGTCAGTGGATGCATCTTGGAGAGTGATGCTGGTTCAGATGATAATTGGGTCACTTTGACCTATATTTTACGCTTCAGTGACTCTGGTTAAAAGTTTAAGGTTCATATCTGAGAAACTACATGTGGCACATCAATCATCTTTGGTTAGTGGATGTGTCTTGGAGAGTGATGCTGCTTTAAATGATAATTGGGTCACTCTGATCTATATTTTACGCTTCAGTGACTCTGGTTAAAGTTTATCTTAAGGTTCATATCTGAGAAACTACCTGTGGCACATCAATCATCTTTGGTTAGTGGATGTGTCTTGGAGAGTGATGCTGCTTCAGATGATAATTGGTTCACTTTGACCTATATTTTACGCTTCAGTGACCTTGGTTAAAGTTTGCGTTAAGGTTCATATCTGAGAAACTACATGTGGCACATCAATCATCTTTGGTCAGTGGATGCATCTTGGAGAGTGATGCTGATTCAAATGATAATTGGGTATTTCTGACCTACATGTTACACTTCAGTGACTCAGGTTAAAGATTTTGTTAAGGTTCATATCTGAGAAACTACATGTGGCACATCAATCATCTTTGGTTGCTAGATTTGTCTAGGAGAGTGATGCTGCTTCTTATGATAATTGGGTCACTCTGACCTACATTTTACACTTCAGTGACTCGGGTTAAAGTTTGTATTAAGGTTCATATCTGAGAATCGACTTGTGGCAAATCGATCATCTTTGGTCAGTGGATGCGTCTTGGAGAGTGATGCTGCTTAAGATGATAAATGGGTCACTCTGACCTACATTTTATGCTTCAATGACTCAGGTTATAGTCTGTATTAAGGTTCATATCTGAGATACTACATCAATCCTCTTAGGTCAGTGGATGCCTCATGGAGAGTGATGCTGCTTTTGAGAATTAATATTTTTGAAACTTGATTGAATTTGGAAATTTAATTGCAACAGGCGAGGGGATTAGCTGTCGTTTCCGACTGCTCCCATCTTGTTAGCTCACCTGGCTATAGCCAGGGTGAGCTTTTGCCATCACTTGGCGTCCGTCGTCCGTCCGTCGTCCGTCCGTCCGTCAGTCCGTCCGTCCGTCGTAAACTTTTCTTCAAAAATCTTCTCCTCTGAAACTACTGGGCCAAATGAAACCAAACTTGGCCTGGATCATCACCAGGGTATGTAGTTTAAAAAATGTGTTCGGTTAGTCTGAGGACCAAATAACATGGCCGCTGTTACTAAAAATAGAACATAGGGGGTAGANGCCAAAAAAGGCGGGAAAATTCAACATTGTCCGATTTCAATGAAACTTGGTTACCAAATAGTTATTGATGTCGCAACTTGAAAACTGATGTTAAAATTTGTTCGCTTACAGCCATTATCAGAATGGCTGCCAAGAAAAAGGCGGGAAAATTCAACATTATCCGATGTCTATGAAATTTGGTTTCCAAACTGGGGTTTAAAATTTTTCATTGACTGCCATTTTCAAAATGGCAGCCATAAAAGGTGGGAAAATTCAACATTGTCTGATTTCAATGAAATTTGGTTTCCAAATAGATATTGATGTTGGGACTTCAAAACTGGATTTGAAAATTGTTTGTTGAGCGCCATTTTCAAAATGGCCACAAAAAAAGGCGGGAAAATTCAACATAGTCTAATTGAAATGAAATTTGCTTCCCAAATAGATATTGATGTCGTAACTTAAAAATATGGTGTTGAAAATTGGTGTTGACTGCCATTTACAAAATGATGTCTCAACTTCAAAACTTGTGTTGAAAGTGGTCCTTAGCAAGAACGTTTTTTTCAAAAAAGCCAAACAAAGAAATATAATTGAACATGATCAGACTTAAAATACAGTTCAAGATATTGGTGATGTTCGAGCTACCAAAGTTTGAGGTACTGAAGTTCAACTGTACAACTAACAATGTTAGCTTGATTAGCCAGGTGAGTGATACAGGCTCCTGGGAGCCTCTGGTTTAATTGACTCATCAAATTTTGAAAAAGTTTGTGATTTTGAGTCATACAGAAAAAAGCAAAATCGTCCGTAGTTTAATTAATCCATGAAAATTGCCTAATCATTTTTTCTATTTTTTGTCAAATGAATTAGTTTTTAGGTCTTTTTTTAGGAATTTCCAATCACCTCTGGTCAGTAGATGCATCTTGGAGAGGGATGCTCCTGCAGATGATAATTAGGTCTTTCTGACCTACATTTTATGCTTCAATGACTGCCATGATAAGATGAATCTGAAATATTTTTTTTTTGTGTCCAGTTTAAATCAATTGATGTAACACAATTTAGTTTAATACTACAAAATATCCTAGATTCTCATCCTCTCTCGTCACAATTTTTCAGCTCCTTTCAAAAACTTTTACCTTGATTTTATGTTAATTATACCCCCCGCAAACAATGTTTGGGGGGGTATATAGGAATCACCCTGTCTGTCTGTCTGTCCGTCCGTCTGTCCGTCCGTCTGTCCACACTTCTTGTAAGCGCAACTCCTCTTAAACCACTTGAAGGATTTTGATGAAACTTTACACAAAGGAAGGACACTATATGGAGATGTTTACCCCCCGCAAACAAAGTTTGGGGGGGTATATAGGAATCACCCTGTCTGTCTGTCTGTCCGTCCGTCTGTCCGTCCGTCTGTCCACACTTCTCGTAAGCGCAACTCCTCTTAAACCACTTGAAGGATTTTGATGAAACTTTACACAAAGGAAGGACACTATATGGAGATGTGCATGAAGGAATATAATTATTGTCCGAAACCAGGAAGGGGAGATAATT
>MJUU01000785.1:71376-88789 GCA_002080025.1 Modiolus philippinarum
AAAACAAAAAAAAAAACAAAAAACATAAACAAAAACAAAAACAAAACAAAAAACACAAAAAAACAAAAACCAAAACAAAACCTAGAGGATAAATTGCCCACCCCCCCACTAAGAGATTAAAAGTGCTCTCTTAGTAATGATATTTGTGTCTGTAAGACACATATGATTCCCCTGCAAACTATATTTTGGCTGCATTTCAGCTTGAAGCAATACAGTAATCTTCATTTTAACTTGAGTAGGTAAAATTGTTCATGTCATTATGTTTGTGAGCCCTTTCTGACTAATTACATTATAATACTGTTTTTTGTTGACAATGAACTGAAGTGAAAAATATGTGCAATATTTGGTCAGTGTAGTGCAGGTTTTCTGCATGAGGTTTAGAAACGAAGGTTGATGAGGTTTACCCAGCTTTTTAGCTCACCTTACCCAAAGGGTCAGTGTTAGCTATTGCCATCACTTGGCGTCCATCGTCCGTCCGTTACTTTTTCACATTTTCATCTTCTGCTCTGAAACCACTGAAGCAAATTCAACCAAACTTTACAGGAATGATGTACTAAAGGTCCTTTACAAAGATTTGCTCACTTCTTTCCGATCCGATAAAAAACATGGCTGCCAGCCCGGAACCTAGTTTAACATTGGACCCTATGGGTAAATCACATTTTCATCTTATCCTCGGAAACCACTGAAGCAAATTCTACCAAACTTAAAAGGAATGATGTATTAAAGGTCCTTAACTACGATTGCTCATTGCGTTCCAATCTGATAAAAAACATGGCCGCCAGTGTGGAACTTAGCCTATGGGAAACTTCTCCTCTGAAACCATTGAAGCCAATTCAACCAAACTTAAGAGAAATGATGTACTAAAGGTCCTTAACAAAGATTGCTCATTCTGTTCTGATCCGAAAAAAAAACATGGCTGCCAACACCAAACAATTTAACATTGGACCCTATTGGGAAAATCACATTTTCATCTTCTCCTCTGAAACCACTGAAGCAAATTCAACCAAACTTTACAGGAATGATGTACTAAAAGTCCTTAACTTCGATTGCTCATTTTGGTCTGATAAGATAAAAAACATGGCCGCGCACACAGAACTTAGGTTTAACAATGGACCCTATGGGAACAATCGCATTTTCATCTTTTTCTCTGAAACGACTGAAGCAAGTTCAACCAAACTTTACAGGAATAATGTACTAAAGGTCCATAACAAAGAATGGTCATTTTGTTCCAATTCGATAAAAAACATGGCCACCAGGGCTGAACATAGTTTAACATTGGACCCTATGGGAAAATCACATTTTCATCTTCTCCTCTGAAACCACTGAAGCAAATTCAGCTAAAGAAGCAAGTTGAAGTAAATGTATAGAAGTTACTCATTTCAATAGTTGCCAATAGATGACATAGCTATACATTAGAACCCCTTGGTAAAAAAACATAATTTTTGGTCATGCATGGCATAGTAGCATTTTGTTAGGTGAGTGATACAGGCTCAGTCTCTGAGCCTCTAGTTCAGTTTTACAATGAAATACATCTGCAAGCATATAATGAAGCAAAAAGTGATAATATTTTTATAGAAAAATGGAATAATTGTTTTTATTTTAATAATACTTCAATTCTTTTAGAGAAGTAGACATAATGGTGTCAGAAATTGATTTATTTTATTTAGGAATAAGCCTATATAAAAACATATATGGATCAAAAGGTCATAATGAAATAATAATTTGATGGTATATTTTTATTGTATATAGATCTTGTTGATGTTACATAGTTATTGAATACATCACTTTACATGAATGCACACTGAAGACAAACATTTTCTTCTTTCACAAAAGGAAAGATTTAATAAATTTTGACATTGTAACTGGTTAAATAATTGATTTTGGCAATATCATTTATCCTTATGTGGAGTAAGTAATCTTAATAGAGTACAGAGGAATGTGAACAAAAAGAAATTCTCTCCATAGATCAGTTATTTTTGGACTTTTTTAAATTTGCGATAGACTTTCAAAAGGTAATTAGCTGTTTTAAATTAAGATTTTGATATGAAATTTGAGTAATTGTTATTAGTTAGGACTTGTTAATCTGAAACTTGAATATTTTGTCTTGAATAATAAAGTACCATAATTATGAGGATGTTTTGGTTAATGTATCATAGTTGGATAATTATGAATTTCAAAGATATAATATTTTGATAAAATTTTAGTGACAATATTAAAATAAAGTTGTTATAATTTAAAGATGTAGAAATTGTTCCATGCCAGACTTGTAAAAATATATGTTGCCATTAGCTGAAAATTTAGGAAATTTTCAAATTCCATTTTATGTTTTATTTTTTCAGGAGTTGACTTGGAGGAGTGTGGGACATTGATTAGCGAGGACACATCACATTCTGTAGCCACAATAGAGGATACTAAAACAGGTCCTTTGTCTCTGACTGTTTCCACAGATAGAACCCATACTGTGAGTCACTGTTCATGATATATATAAATGTATTTTTTTTCCTTTCATATTTGTTATTTTAATGCTTATGCACTTCACAGTTGATAGGAAAATAAGCGACAAAGCTTAGAAGCAAAAGTGTGAAAGATTAATTAATATTAAACAAGTTGAATTTATGGAATAAGTCTGCCACATCATAATTTCTGATTTAAACAAATCATATTACCGTATTCAACCATATTAGCGCCCCCACTCCTATAAGTGCCCCATCAACTGCACAAGCGCCCTCTCAAAACTCTCTAACTGCCCAAATTTACTTACATTTATTTGCAGATGTCCAAGTTTTGAGCATGTTTATTATCGCCGTAATTTTAAGAAACAGAATGTTTACATACCTCCTGCGACACCTGAGTAAAGATATCTATTTACGTATGCCGAATTCGCATGATTGATTACTATTACTTTCTTCTTTCACCACGATTGTAACAACCGGAAGTAAAAGACGCATTATAGAACTTAATAACAATGATGGTAGCGGACATGCATAAATTCCTGTTTTGCCGATTCAATTAAGCGCCCCTGTTTTTGAATTTAAGCGCCCAGGCGCTTATTGGGTCAGATATGGTATCTGGAGCTCTTTTTATATATCCTTGATATTTTTTTTAATTGTTCATCCTTGACTATGGCCTTAACCAAGATTTGAAGAAAAAAAAATCATTAGAAACTTGCTTCAGATAAAAAATTATCTTAAATGCACAATCGGAATTTAGTTTCTCATATCTAAAAAAAAATAACTAACTGAAAAAAAAAATTACTCTTTATATGGCAGTGGTTCTGTTATAAAACAACAAAATACGAAATTTAAGTCAAGTTTCTCCGATGGCCTTTGTTTCTACAGTACAGATAAGAATTATAGAGCACAAATAACATAAAGGACCTTCAAGTAAGAAATACACACAACATGTATATCCAATTCAATGAAAGGACCTTCAAGTAAGAAATACACACAACATGTATATCCAATTCAATGAAAAGGACCTTCAAGTAAGAAATACACACAACATGTATATCCAATTCAATGAAAGGACCTTCAAGTAAGAACTACACACATCATGTATATCCAATTCAATGAAAAGGACCTACAAGTAAGAAATACACACAACATGTATATCCAATTCAATGAAAGGACCTACAAGTAAGAAATACACACAACATGTATATCCAATTCAATGAAAGGACCTTCAAGTAAGAAAAACACACAACATGTATATCAAATTCAATGAAAAGGACCTTCAAGTAAGAAATACACACAACATGTATATCCAATTAAATGAAAGGACCTTCAAGTAAGAAATACACACAACATGTATATCCAATTCAATGAAAGGACCTTCAAGTAAGAAATACACACAACATGTATATCCAATTCAATGAAAAGGACCTACAAGTAAGAAATACACACAACATGTATATCCAATTAAATGAAAGGACCTTCAAGTAAGAAATACACACATGTATATCCAATCCAATGAAAAACCTTCAAGTAAGAAATATATCCAATTAAATAATGATTGTTCTTGAATGTCTATTCACTCTAGTCTGTTGCCCCATAGTGGTGAATAGGTCTTATGTCGATCACTTGTGGTGGATACCATGTATTTCATTTTTGACCACATTTGTATCACATTATAACATTCTCTACAGTTCATATCAGAGAGCCATTATATCAAGGTCTACTGAATAATGACTTTATCAAAATATATAGCATGCAAAAGGTCTGCTTACTCCCTTAACCAACTAAGTAACATCAATGTTGACATGTATTGATAAAGTACCACTATGTATATGGTTAACCATTAAAATAAGAAAGCAAATTCATGTTTTTTGCCTAAAATATTTTTATGAAATATATTGTTCATTTTATGTAGCCTGAAGAAACCACCCCACCACAAACAAGAAGAAGATCTGTAGTTAAGAAAACATTTGTACCTAAAGTGAAAGTGAAAATAGAAAGGGCTGAATCCACACCTTCTCCTGTGGAAGAGGAGATAAAACCACCAACGCCAGAGGTTGAGGAGCCTGAAGTTTTAACAGAAATTGAAAGTGAGTTTCTTCATGTGATACTGAAACCTGATTTCAAACAGTGACAAACTTTTTAATGATGTATTAAGTTATTGGCCTAAGTTAACTTCAGGGATCCCTGTGCTATAAAGCTGATCTTCTAATTGTCTAAATCTTACCCTAGAACAAAAGCAATAAATTAACATTGAAAGGATATGGAGTAAATGCACATGAGACAAAGTCTCTACAAATACATGGTAGATACAAGTAAAGAAACAACGCTTTTATTGACTCGCCCGCGACGAAAGTCGCCAAAGCGAGACATAGCAATCCAAAGTTCCGTCTGCGTTGTCAACATTTATTTTAACCCTGTGGTTAAAATTTTCCAAACATCAATATCAAGTTCATCAAATCTTTATGGAATCGTTCGAAATTTGCATAGGAGCAAGAAAATGAGTAGAAAATTACCTCTAGCTGAAAAATTTTGTTTTTAGTTTTTCCGTATTTGAACTTGAAGGTTTCCGACTGATAACTTGTGAATGAAATAACATACTGTCTTCAAACTTGGTATGTAAGTTGTTAACCACAAAACTCGGGGCAAGTTTGATTTCAGTTTCAGAGGTCCAAGGGGCTCTGGAGTTATGGCCCTTGAAACTTTGAAATTTTGTAAATTTTAGGGTTTATGACTGATAACTTTTAAATGAAATAACATACTGTCTTCAAACTTGGTATGTAAATTGTTTACTACAAAACTCAGAGCAAGTTCAATTTTAGGTTTTAGAGTTTGTGACTGAAAACTTTTGAATAAAGTAACATACTGTCTTCAAACTTAGTACGTAAATTGTTTACTACAAAACTCAGGTCAAGTTCAATTTTGGGTTCAGAGGTCTAAGGGGTTCTCGAGTTATGGCCCTTGAAACTTTGAAATTTTGTGAATTTTAGGGTTTCACACTGAGAACTTTTAAATGAAATAACATACTGTCTTCAAACTTGGTATGTAAATTGTTTACTACAAAACTCAGGTCAAGTTTAATTTTGGGTTAAGTCTTAGGGGTTCTGGAGTTATGCCCCTTGAAACTTTGAAATTTTGTGAATTTTAGGGTTTCCGACTGAAAACTTTTAAATGAAATAACATACTGTCTTCAAACTTGGTATGTTAATTGTTTACCACAAAACTCAGGTTCAATTCAATTTTAGGTTTTAGGGTTTCTGACTGATAACTTTTAAATGAAATAGCATACTGTCTTCAAACTTGGTATATAAATTGTTTACTACAAAACTCAGGTCAAGTTTAATTTTGGGTTAAGAGGTCTAAGGGGTTCTGGAGTTATGGCCCTTGAAACTTTGAAATTGTGTGAATTTTAGGGTTTCTGACTGATAACTTTTGAACAAAACATCATCCAGCTTAAAAACTTGGTATATAAATTGAATTTTGGTCTCAGAGGTCCAAGGGGTTCTGGAGTTGTGGCCCTTGAAACTTCAAAATTTTGTGAATTTTAGGGTTCCGACTAACAAAATTACAACATTGCTAACAACATTGTATGTAAGTTGTTTACTATAAATTCAGAGTTAGTAGCTCAACTTGGGAACAGAGATCCAAGAGGTTCTGAGGGAGTTATACCCCTTGAAACTTCAAAATTTTGTGAAACATGGCGGGGTATCCTGTAATGCACCATCACTATTTTATTTCTTTTTAATTAATTTGAATCAAACAAACATTTTTAATAACAAAGTTGCAAAAGTTTTTGATTCCAATTTTGGTTTAGATTCCTGGAGATTCCTTCTCAAAGAGGAGATACTTTTTTGGAATTCTACCTAGCAACCATAACTTTTCCATTCTTTCAGTTATCATGATCATTTTCAAAAGTCTAATCCCTAAAATCTTGATTCTTTTTTTGGTTAATTTCCTGAAACTCTCAAAGACCTGTTATTTTTTGGATTTCTGCATAGCAACCATATCTTTTTGAATTCTTTACAGTTATAGTGATTATTTTCAAAAGTCAAATTGCAAAAATCTTTGATTCCAGTTTTGGTAAATTTCCTGAAACTCTCAAATACATGTTATTTTTGGGAATTCTATCTAGCAACCATATTGTTTTCAATTCCTTACAGTATTAATAATATTTTTCAATAGCAAAATTGCAAAAATCTTTGATTCCAGTTTTGGTAAATTTGATGAAAGACCATTATTTTTTGGAATACTTAGATACCATACTTTTTTGCATACATTTCATTGAATACAGTCATTGTATAAAAATATTTGATTCCAATTTTGGTAGATTTCCTTAAATTCTAAAAGACCAGTTATTTCATGGAATTCTACCTAGGAGCCTCATCTAAAAAAAAAAGCCGAATTATAATGACAATGTAATGAGCGTGTGAGACATTAGGTTCCATGGAACCTTTACAAATTTTTGTTGTTCTTCATCTTGAAGTCACCATAAGGCCTTCAACAATGAACTTTGCTCATACCTCATAGTAAGTTCAAGACGGCCCCTAGCACTGGTTTGAGTGGAATTCTTTGCTAAATGTCAATCAATGCTACATCCATGTCTTCTCTGGTCATGGATGTGGGATTGTCAACAAACATAAATTAAAAAAAGTGCTCTGATAGTCATTGTCATCTGTTGCATAAAAAGCACTTAAGTCTCAAGCTAGTGGACCATTGCAACATATAGACATAAACAGGGCACTCATCAAATCGATTGTAAGAAAACTTGGCAGTACAAATAGTGAGATGTAGGCACTATAAACAGGTGGTCAGAATAGCATTTGGAAATTACAAAAATAATAAATGCCAAAAGATTGAAAGTATAATGATAGTATATCCATATGAGAAATTCTCTCAAAAGCAAGTACACCAAAACTGAAATATAGAGAGCATGCATCTCTAACCCTATATCTAACCTAAACTTTATCTAAACCAATCAATTTAAGTGTTGAAAAAACCACAACCCTTAAGTAGTGGGAGCCCTAAAGTAAACTAAGGCCAAGTTATCCATTACACAGTTGATATTCAATTTCGGTAAAAATTCTGTAGAAAACAACTGAAATTAAATACTTTGGCAATTGAAGTCAGAAGTGGTTAAAACATTCACCCTGTCAGTCAACAGGTTTTTGTCGACATAATTTAGTTACCACTATTCAATTTCAATTTCTAACATTTCATGGAAAATCCTGAGATGTAGTGCATTGAAAAGCAATGGAAATATGGTACATTTTATAATGATCATGTGATCACTATTGTGGTGTGGTACCTTAAATTAACCCAATCTAATCTGGAAATCCTGTTAAAACCAAACCTTGGACAACCTGTAATCATGCATTAACTGAACCCTGACTAAAATTGAAAATTTTACCAAAGACTAACTAATCAGCAAACTTATGGCAAGTAAAATTGGCAAATACTTGGTTAAGAAAGAATGAACCACATATGAAATATTGTTTTATAGACAAGAGAGAAACACAAAATAACTGAACTGTTGCACATTTACTTATAATATAAGGAGTGGTCATGCCGAAGTGGAGGTTAATATGTACTCATTTTTAAGAAATAACACCATTTACCCTTTAATTACCATTAAGTTATTTAGGTTTTCTCGTGCTAACTGAAACTAGATTTTCTTGAGTTTGAAGTAAACATACTTTGTCTAAGTTTTGGTTAATTTTGCTTTACACGGAAAATTGTATAAACAAAAACCTTACCAAACTATCAATTTTATCCCTGGCTGATATGGTAGTCTGTTCATACCAAACTTGATCTTTTAAGACCACTCTGAAAAATAGCATGTTCATTCTAAAAAGTTACATTTTAGGCAGGTTTCATTCTAACAGCAATGAAGCAATTTTGTTCTAAGTTTTATGTAATTATTTTATCACTAGAAATAGTCAGAAAAAAGTACTGAGGCAGAAAAATCGTTATACAAATTGATAGAGTTTTAAATCCAACCATAATATTTATTGTGTACTGTAAACGTGGTTATTTTTGCTGGGGGTTAATTTCGCTAAGTGTCATTCCCGAACCTTTTGCGTGGTTATAATATTTGCAGATCTTCAAAGTTTGATAGTAAAACGTTTGTTATTAAAAGTATTCGCGCGGGGGTTATATTCGCGTAAAATTTTCAAACGCGAAATAAGCAAAAATTACCCCCACGCGAAAATTTCCACCTTTACAGTATTTTGTCTTGAAACCAAGTAAACCATAACATAGTTTATAATTTATACAGTAAAGGAACCAGAGTTACCTCATGTTGACCTTGATGAGCCACCCTTGCCTGATCCTTCCCTGCTGAAAGCTAAAGATTCCAAACCATCTACAGCTCAGCGATCAGTACTTCAACCTGTGTTAAAACTTGAACAAAAATTAAAAAAAAAGAGACAATTTAAACGTGACACATCCTATGAAGAAGAATTACGAAGACAAGAAGAAGCAGAGAGACGAAGACAAAGACAAATGGAGATGTTGGAGAAGATGAAACAGAGGAAGAATAGAGGTGGCACAGATATCCATTCTGATGATGATGCTAAAAAATTTGCTAGTTGTAAGAAATTTTAGATAAATTTTTTTTAAGAAAAAAATTAAGCTGGTGAATGTATGTATCGGATGATGCCCAAAAACTTTGATATTTTTTATACATTTATATATCGTGGTGAATTGTTTATTGGTCTTTCTGCCTATTTTTAGACAATTTCCTATTAATTTTACTGTGAAAATAACACTGCACTGTACTTATTGGTGTAACAAATATACAAACTTTTATTCTCAAATATTTCTATGCATCAAACAAGACCTATATATCTTTTGATATCTACTCTATTTTGACTTGTTTCAAGAACATGGGTAATCACATATTTGAGCGCATGTATAATTTCTGATATTCAGGGGAGACAATAATAATGTATCTATAAAATGAATAAGAATATCATTCTATATATTTCAAATTTTTAGAAATTGCAATTTTTAAATTTGTGAAGTTTTGAACAATTTCTGAATTTTTCCCCTTTGAAATTTCTTTTTCTAGTGATGTTGACAAAATAGAATACATTGGCTTCTTTGATCATGTCAAAGAAAATGCATTTCACCTTTAATAATTTTTTAACTGACTTACATGAAGGATTTTCAAATTTAATAGGACATCTAGGTTATAAAATCAGTATGTTTGTCCCCATTTCAAGTATTCATTATATTTTAATTTATATTAGAACATTTAAGATAATAGAGATTTTTTTTTCTTTTAGTTTTATATATATCAGTATGTCCCTATGTCACAAAAGTGAGCACTCTGACCGACAGATAAACAAACATGGACAATCTAAGGGAATTAATTCAATACCAAACTTTCAAATTGTTAGAGGAGCTTGCAGTTATTGACTATTTCTTTTCAAACTTCTTTGGAAATTATTCCTTTTATGACAATCTTTTCATTTTGTACTGATTTTAAAAGATTTCAGGAAAGCAGTTAGTAGACCAGCTACTTTAAGAATGGTAGCTAGGGATGGTAAGTTATGGTGATAGGGCTAGTATGAGGAAGCTTTATTCACATACACTGGTGTTATTATGTGTGTATCTGGTCTATGGCTTTTACTGGTACATTAGTCTCTCATATGAAATTCACAATATTGACTTTGTATTTGTGAAGACTCTTGGTACTTTCTCTCTGCTTTCACAGAGTGTGTGTACTAAGGTATTTAAGATGTTGGAAAATCTTGCTTTCATTGTACATGTAACTAATCACTTTCAAGTTCATCACATTGCTTTATGTGTTTTGTTTTTAGGTAATAAGTAAATTGTGAATAGATTCTAACATAGGAGCATATTGGATATCAAGATATCTTGACATCGGTAATGAAATACATTGGCAAAGGAATACCAACACAAGAACGAGGAAAGGGGAAATTCTAAAATCATAAATCCAAAATAACTGCAAAACACGAATGGAGACAGTATGACAAAGAAAAAAAATAAACAAAAATGAACAAGAACGCTACAAAACTAAAGCACTAGCAGTGCGAACCCCTATAAAAACTGAGGTATCATCAGGTGCTCTGTAAAAAGTGAAAGTAAAATTTAAAACTGTTTTTAATTAAAATTTCACTTTATGAAAAACTATCTTTTATACAAGATAATTCATAATCATATGTTTTTCCTAAATTAAGTTATGAATTCACAATCTTTAAATAAATAAGAGTATAATTTACCATTGAAAACTGCCAGTTTTCTCATTCAATACTGAAAAAATGAAAATATTGAAAGAGGTATACAAGACAATAAAAGGATGTTTCTACAACGAGAACTGAAGTTGAATATGAAATTTCACACTGAGTTAAATAAATTTTGCAAATATTTGATTTTTAGGTCCCACAAACCAGCTAAATTAGAGTTCTTCTGTTAATTGAATGTAATAAATATATTTCTTTACAACTATTATCTAAATTTATGTGAAATCTAAATTATAAGGTTTAACTCCCTCCATCATAGTTTTATCCTTGGCTATATATTTGATATAACTGATTATTTGGATTTTGCTTGGGTTCTAGTGCTGCTGATGAGGAATGAATTTCCCAAATGGCCATACAGCTTATCAAAACTAATTGCAGTTGGAATTAACATTTGTGTTATGGTCTCATGTTCATTTACTGCATATCGTTGCATAAATTCCTAATTTACACCTCATATTATGTTGTAGAAAATGTTATAAGATGCCCAAATTTAACATTTAAACCATGAACACAGTTTATTCATACAGGAACTTGGTGTCAGTTGTGAGCAAGCCTTATTTATGAGAGAAAAAAAAACATAGGTTGTGACTCGTCTCTTGGTACAGAAAAATTTCAGAAAGTGGGCATATGGTGGGGGAATAGATTTCCATTTGTGAAATAAAGTAAATTTTCTATTCAATTTAGTATACCCTATTTTATATTGTATAGTGGCAAGTCTTGTTCTTTGTCTGGTGTACTTAATTATAGATGGATATAGTATGTTTATGAAAAACGGACTTGCTTATTAACTTAAATACTAGTATCTACTGTACTTACTTACTCAGTATAGAGTTCACAAGAAATAGCAGGAATTTTCTTATTTCTAGAAATTAAGAAGACAATTAATTCTTCTGTAAATAATGGTTTGCAGTGTGAGACGACCCATGTGAGATCGATGCAGGCGACCTCGTCTCCCATGAGTAAATGACCAACCGCAAGTGTTCATTTTTGTGATACAATTATCGTAAACATGACTAAACGTCATAAAACACCTGACATCACAATGTAAGGTACACACAAACAGCGACGACGTTACTCACACACTATAGGTTTCCAGATGTTTGTTCTTGTATTTTTATATGGAAGAAATAGCTACTTACATTCAATCAAAATCAGAGATCAGGATATCTTTCACTCATGTAAGAAATTCTTCGTCTTATTCTCTCGTTTTTGCTGCGCTCCACTCGAGAAAAGATTGAATTTCTTACATTAATGAAAGTTACCCCAATCTTTGATCTGTTCTCATGTAAGAAGCTATTAATCTGTAAGTGTATGTTTATTTATATTTTTCCATTTCAGATGGTTTCCTTGCCAAGTATTGTATATTTAATAAAGCATCAATGGAGGCCTACAGGAGAACATTTGAAACGGTTTGTAGACTTTATATATAAACATGTACAAATTTTTGGTTGTCGTCATTGTTAAAATTTACACTAACTTAATCATCTTGGTAGACAAAAGGACTCCAAGAAACCTCAGAATTCACTTGTCCTGCAGTTATATTACCTCAACGAAATGAATACAGTTTTGAGAAAGGAGTATGTACGGTAAGAGGCATATTTGGCCCCCAGACCTAGATATATTTTCAAACAGAGTTTTCCTTTAAACTTTACTTGGTATATCACAGTTAATATATTGCTTTCATCAAATCTCAAGTAAATTGATGCAGTGACATCATCAAATTGTGATTGTGACGTCACAAATGTCATGCTTATTCCAGATTTACTGAAAATCGACAAATTTTCGTCAATTTTTGGTCATGTTTTGGCACAGGAAGCACAGAGCGCATGCTTGTGCCAATGACATTTTTTGATATATTGAAAGTATATTAAATTGCCACCTTTTCATGCAAAAATCTCATTGGCACAGGCATGCGCTCTATATTTCCTGTACTAAAATTTGGAAGGGTTTTGGTCATTTTAATCTATTTTTGTGAAAATGCTTATATTTGTGGAATTTTGGAGTTCATTTTTTTCTACACACAAAAAAAAGACTTGGGCAATATACTAATATTGAATTGTATTTTAAGACATGATTTTTATCAACTATAAGGGTCTTGATTTTAGGGGCCAAATATACCCCTTACCGTACATACTCCTTTCCAAAATTTTGCCAGCCAAAAGGAATTCCTGTGTACAAAATTTTGTAGACCTTCTTCAAATTTACTATCCACAGATGAGCAGACTATTGTTAGTGTTGAACACTGGTCTTTGACTTTTGTAGACACTTTGTTTTAGTGTGGTAAATCATCTAAGTTGTATTTGATCAATCCTTATAAAAGTTTTTTAAAATTACATGGCACAAAATAGAGTTTTCCTATTTTGGACATTGTTGCCTTGCTTCTTACGAAACCAATGCTTCATGAAATAAAACCTATGATTGCATTTTCATATACTGTATTTAGGATAGCAAACTTTGTAAACATTAGAGAGGGTGTTGAAAGGTAAATGTGCATTAAGATTCAACGTGTTTTAACATCACCTTTGCATTCACGCTACTGAAATTGTAAATCAGACTCCAAACTGAATTCAAACTGCCTAAAGAGTTAGGTTTGATATTGAATAACTTATATCCAATTTAAATCCAAATTCAGTCTGAATACTAACCATTTAAAAGACAAAATGGGATTTCAATTCCAATTTAAATCTGGTGTCAAGTCAGATGCAGCATCACTCATTTTCTGATTATAGACTTTGCATACAATTTATCAAGTTACTCCAATTTGATTATAAGTGAGTTAATCACAATTTAATAGTCTCTTTTATTATAACTGTAGGTTGATGAACATAAACAAGGCTGGATACAAGGTGTAGAAGTCATGATAGCTTTACGTGGAATCAACCAAAAAATATCTTATAGTGAAGAGGAATATTTATATAGGGTTTGTATTCAAGATAAATGTTTCATTTTAACTTCTCTGGCTTGAACATTACGGACAAGTTGAATTACTATTTTGCCTTTTTGGGTTAGTGTCTATCCAAAGGATAACATCATGTCTTATCCTATGTCATCACTCAGCTGATAACCTCAGATGACCTCAACCAACAGTCAGACAGTAAAATGTTCATTATTTACAGTCCCCTTGATGACCTAATGTTTGTTTACATTTCTAGTGAGCAAACAATGACTGGGAGGCATTAGTATATTATTCTCTTACCCATACTTATATATCATCGGAAACTCATGATTTCAAAACAGATCCAGTCTCACAAAACCATTTTTGATTATTGTTGTGTCTGTAGTTAAATGAATGAAAAATTTACGGCTATTCCATCTGGGCTGTTTCTTTATACTTGCTATGAAACGATGTCATTTTTGCAAGGGGTCTGCTCCCATGTGTTCTGCATACAGTTAATGGCCATATAATCTGAAGTTTGAATCAAAACAAATTGTAGAAGTTGTACTGAAGTTGTACATAGGTAAATACACATAATAACCTGGAAACAGTTATGTCAAGGATACTTAGTCTGAAAAAATTTGTATTAAGTTGGCATTGACTAGATCGAACAAGTTTCAGTCTGGGGTGTCCTTCATCACGTTTTGGTCATACAAAACTGGAAGAAAAATATAATTTGAATTTTTGCAATGAACAGCAGTCATTTTTTCAGTTGCATGCAAAGGTATATTTTAGTGGGAACAAAGATCCATTGTTAGAAAGAGAACTTGAGGTACAGTCCATCGTGTCTTATGTTTGTGTGCTTCTTGGACAAATTATTATCTGCATAAACAATTGTGTATTGAATAATTTTGTTTCTTGTCACCCTCCACAAAGCTTCATTCAGGTCTCCTTCCTGAAACTTCATATTCATGACAAACTGAACTTGATCAAAACTGTGATGTCATTTGGTAATCTCTCTTTTTCAGTGCCCAGAAGTGATTCCAGTTTTATAATAGGTTTCTGGTATAATACTTAATCCTTTGAATAGCAATATATTGGTCTGAAACCACTCACCATAACTTGCATACAGAAGAACTTGGTTACTATTGATCGTCTCTTAACTTTTAAGATGGATTATAGCTCTAGATTTCTTATCCAAATGAGCAATGAGTATAAGAGGGGTTGCTTCCTGCTTCTGAAGTCATCAATAAAAGTGACAACAAAAAAGTTTGAAGCATATTCACTAAGAAAGACTAGTAAGAAAAATCAATTGGACAAACAACAAATCTGAGAGCACACGTACCTAAACACAAATTAAGACAACTGTCATATTCCCAACTTTGAGAAGGCATATATGGCAGTTTATAAGACCAACTTCATGTTCCTAGGTGAAAATTATAATTTAGGAAATTGTGAATGTGTATGACAAAACAGGTTTTGATCCATACACATTTACCAAGCATCTATATTTTCCTTTTATAAACCAGAAAGAAAATTTTGACCACCACTCATTAATGTTAACATCTCTCATCTGGCACCTTTGGAACTTAAAATGATTTATAGTCCACTGTGTATGACCTTACCGGTCTACTTGTTGCTATTGTGTAACCAATTTAACAATTTGATTATTCTGTTCACATTATATTTTTGACCAATTGGTATAGCGATACTACAACATATATTGGAAAAAGTTTTTGGTGGATTGCTATTGTTAACTAATCAACACACTCAGTGTCCTTTTGAATTGTTCAACAATACTATTGTATATCAATCTGTAATAGCCTGGGGAGGTTTTACCTTGAAAAAGTATTACAATGTACCATAAAAAAATATATAAATCTACTCAATTTCTGGAATGAAAAAAATACAACTAAATCAAATTCCCTTTATTTATATCACAATATTTATTTTTAAATGATGTAATTTGATAAGGTGCATTCTTTTTTCATTAAATATAAACTCTATATAGTCCTTATTTCAATCAACAAATCAAGGTAAAACCTCCCCAGGCTATTACAGACTGATATACAATAGTATTGTTGAACAATTCAAAAGGACACTGAGTGTGTTGATTAGTTAACAATAGCAATCCACCAAAAACTTTTTCCAATATATGTTGTAGTCCAGCAATACCAGTTGGTCAAAAAAATAATGTGAAACGAATAATCAAATTGTATAAATTGGTTACACAATAGGAACAGGTAGACCGGTAAGGTCATACACAACGGACAATAAAGGAATATGAGCTTCAGTTTTCAGAAGCATATTCTTGGATTTATCAAAATATAAATAACAATCAAAAATTATTGATGAACATGAATTATCTCCCTTTGAAAAACATAGCATCATAGAAACATATTTCAAAGAAGACCTATACATGATTGGGAAAAGATGCTTTATATGTACACAAGACATTTTAAAACATATTTCAAAGAAGACCTATACATGATTGGGAAAAGATGCTTTATATGTACACCAGACATTTTAAATATTTTCTATGTAGATCATAATTACTACTTGTTTTGTATTCTCATTGTATTATGCATCTTGTGTCCATCCTATTGTGTAATCGATGTTGATTGTTTTGTATATCAGTGATGATCCTTTGTAGAATAAACATATTTACTTCCTTACTTACTTTTCTATATTGTAGATTCAGTTTTATAAGCTCACCTGGCCTACAAAGCAATGTTTGCCATTGCGTGCGTCGTCCGTCTGTCATCCATCTGTCCGTCCGTCAACAATTTCAAAAATCTTCTCTGAAACTGCTGGGCGAATTGTAACCAAACTTGGCCTGAATCATCCATACATGTGAACCTCCCGACGGGAGGCCAAAATCTCCCGCTTTTTTGCCCCTCTTCCATCCCTCCCGTTTTCTTTTCAGATCTTCCGCTTTTTCAAAGTTTCAACAACGAAAATTTCAAGTCCCCATTTTCGTTATTTTTGTTGAGAAAAACTCCAAGTTTACTCTTGAGAATCAATACAGGTGACACAGATAAACATAATGAGAAGGCTATTTAGGATATTAGTGTTGATGATTACATAATAATTACTGCTATAGTGTCAATTTGACAAGTTTATAGCCAGGGGTGTATATTTCCACGGATCAATGAACAAGTAACGGCAATCATTACCTTCAGTCACCTGTCAATCTTGCTTTACCTGTATTATTATTAAGATCAGATGTCTTTAAAAGTAGAGTTTTGGCATTGCCAGAACTCCCAAATTTTGTGTTTTTGTACTAAATAGATACAAAGATCACCTTTTTTATGATGATTTTTTTTCAATTATTTTGCGAAAATACGTCTGGGTTGTCTCCCCCTTATTTTTTGTCTTCAACTAATCTGATAATTTTTCAGCAATGTTGAGATATTATGCTATTTCTGGCAATTATTTTAGACAACAAAACTTATTTTTCAACTGTTTGAAGCACCATTTGCTTGAAATTTTACAAAATATTTTATTTCATTAATACCATACTTACAAAAATCAAATTATTCAATAAAAAAAAAAATTACCCCCATTTCATTTTACAGGTGGTAGTACCAACAATTCTTGACAAAATGCTTGACACAAAGTGGAATTAAACTAAGCACTGAATAGGTTTAATATATAAATCTGACTACCCTTCTTGGAGTTAGTGCCCTTTTTCAATAAAATTTTCAAAATTTTGATAATTTCTATTTTTATTTGAAAAACTATAACAGATAGAAGTCAACTTTAAATTTCAAAAATATTTAGCATATCAAGATCTACCTACCCTGAAATTTTGAAGA
>MJUU01000786.1:5072-38013 GCA_002080025.1 Modiolus philippinarum
CTCCCGGTTTTCAGTGGGAGTTCACACTGTCAGTGCTTTTGTTTTCTGTGTTGTCTTGTATATCACTGTTATATTTTAGTTTTGTCTTCGTCGATTATGTTTGTGGAACAGATTTGTCCTTGATGATGTCTGCATACTTTAGAGATACAAAAATTCTTTTCAAACTTTCACCTTGGTGCTGTTTGAGGGTTAGAGAAGTAACATGCGCTATGGATTTTAATTGGTTTTGTCTACGGGTTAGAAAATGACAATAAGCAATCAGCCACCAAACAGATTTTTCAACGTCATATTTTACTGGCTGTGTGATGGGTGCGATGCGTGGAGCAGATCATGCTTACCCTTCCGTAGCACCTGATTATACCTCAGTTGTTATAGGGTTCACACTGCTAGTGCTTTAGTTTTGTGACGTTCTTGTTCTTTTTTTGTTTACTTGTTTTGTCTTTGTCATACTGTGTCAATTCGTGTTGCTGTGAATTGCCGTGATTTTGGATTTATGATTTAAGAATTTTCCCTTTCCTTGTTCATGCTTCGGTATTCGTTTGCAGATTTTTTAAAAGGCAAACAATTGGTATTAGAATCACGGGGCTTGCGAAAAAAATTTTTTGCATCTTGCAAAAATACTTTTTACAGTACCCTTTTTCTATTTTTGAAACTTGTGACTTATGTTTCAAATAAAAAATTGGCATATGGGGCAGAGTGGACGTTATGACATCGTATATATTTGCTGTTTGATAGTTATTTTGTCTTGTCTTCACATCGTTATTTTTATCAATATTAAAAAAATATCAATTAAATGTTTTGTTTTTTTTACATAAGCCGTTCTTAAATAATTTTATGTTTAACGTAACCCGCTCGCATAGGTACGAAAGAAAAATCTCACAAAAACAAAATTATCTCGTTATTTCGAATTAAAAATATTTTTCTCGGAAAAACAAAACCTATTGCGTTATAACGCGATAATTATCTCGTTTAAACGCAATAGTTATCTCGTTATTACGCAATAATTATGAATTTTGATCCTATATTTGGCCATTTTCAGACTTAGTTCAAATGTTATTTGTGTAAAGTGGTCTCTGGTACGCGTACTTCTCGAAAATGAAATTAATTTATGCCACACTTTTATGTTTTCTGGAATGCTTGCAGTTGAATATCGCTGTAAAAAAGCCTTTTGTTAAACATGTTTTCAAAATGTTATTCTGACCACCTGTTTATTTGTGCCCACATCTCATGATTTTTATCATGCCAAGTTTTCTTACTTTTGACTCGATGAGTGCCCTGTGATTGTTTAAATGTTTTTATTGTCTACTGTTAGTTTTTTGTCGGGCAACGGAAGACAGTGATTGTAAGAACACTTTTTTAGATAATTTTATGTTTGTTGACAACCCGGTATTTATGGATAATGAAGAGCATGGATGTAATTGTTAATTAGAAATGAATTCAGCTCAAACCGGTGCAAGGGGCCGTCTTGAACTTACTATGAGGTATGAGCAAAGCTCATTGTTGAAAGCCTCATGCTGACGTCAAGATGAAGAACATCAATAAAAGCGTTTTTCCATTGCTTTGTTTTACCATGTATTTGTAGAGAAAGTCTCGTGTACATTTACTACATATCCCTTCATTGCTTGTTTTGTGTCAATTTAAGGTAATTACAGTGTTTGAGAGGATGGTACTACTCAAAGAACACCGAGAACCAAAACAAAAACTTAATTACAAAAATTGTAATCATTGCATTCAAGTGGCAAGTTCAGTGGCTTTTTACTAAATGTATGAAAATGCATTGGAATAGCTTTTGTTCTGACGGTGTATGTAAAATGTGACCTGTTAGAAGATTACTGCATTCGCAAAATTAGTAAGATGAATAAAATAAATCCCCGGGTAAATGGTCATACCTCTTTTAACAGAACAAAAAACAGGTCCAAAAATAGTTAACAACTGATCACCAAAAACATTTAATAACCCACTGAAAACGCCCAAAACACATTAACAGAAAAGGTCTTGCTACTACTCCTTATCTGGTTACTAGTAAACAGTTTCACACATCTAGTATGTCTTAGTAATGCGCGCCGGTACAGCATAATTCATCAATACAAATATCAAAGCTAGGATATTTCAATAACGAAATACCCAAGTTACTGTGTATTTATATTCAGCATATGCGCATTTGGACAACTTAATTACAAAAATGTCTCTTCAGTATAGATCAAATAACAAAAAATTCAATGTGATGGCCAATTTTGTTTTATTTAATTAGATCTGAAATGTCACACGGAAAGCGTCTTGACATTTCACTATCGATACATTGGCTAACTTGTTCAGTAAAGCTATGTCGTTCCCACGAGATACTATGTCATGGCAACGACATATTAAGCCGTGACCACGAGATATCTATGAGTATGAGCAAAACTCGTTGTTTAAGGCCTCATGATGTATGCGTATCCCGTGGCCGCGACTAGTAAGTCGTTGGAACGAGTTAGTATATGTTAATGTGTTTGGAGCATTTTTAATAAGTTGTTAAATGTTTTTTGGATAATTAAAAATTGTTAGCCTGTTAATGAAACTTCCCTTGTTTTCGATAGACATAAAAATTATTTGACTACATTATTCAAAATATTGTTTTGTTTCAAGGGACCCCTGATGAGGCAGACTTGAGACCACAAAAATAAAAGCATCTCAAAAGAATATCATCCGTTTAATCTATTTACAAAAAACTGCCGAAACACACTGGACATGTGAAGGGACCGCGAAATGAATGTGCGTGGCTCTGTGGTACCTTATTTTTTTATATAAACGAGTTATCGCGTTTTAAAGCTTTAAGTGTGTTTTTCTGATAAAAATATTTTTAATTCGAAATAACGAGATAATTATTGCGTAATAACGAGATAACTATTGCGTTTAAACGAGATAATTATCGCGTTATAACGCAATAGGTTTTGTTTTTCCGAGAAAAATATTTTTAATTCGAAATAACGAGATAATTATTGCGTAATAACGAGATAACTATTGAGTTTAAACGAGATAATTATTGCGTTATAACGCAATAAGTTTTGTTTTTCTGAGAAAAAATTTTTTTATTTCGAAATAACGAGATAATTTTGTTTTTGTGAGATTTTTTTTAACTGAGAAAATAAAAAAAAAATCTATTGACACTATTCGGCTTTCGTACATTTTTTTTTTTAAATATTGAAAATAAAAATAAAAAAATTTTGGATTGAGGTTGGGATCGGTGACTCATTGAGCAGTCGGGTATCGAAATGATGAAAGATTTGCAAAATAAAGTGAAATATAACACTTTAAGTCAGTCAAAAAATTTTTAATAAAAGTTTGAAATCTGTACTTAAGCATATCTATGCACTTAATTGCATTACCATTTTTGTCTTGGGATACATGTACTATGCTAATTTTGATTCCTTTTTGAACTTAATTTTTTTTTCAATCTGAACATGTAACTGCCATGTTCAGTTTCAAAATGATTTACTATAAATGTTGTTGAACATGTCGAAGTACAATAAGAATGGCGTTAGTGTTAAAGACGACATAAACAAATGTCATAGATATAAGTATCCCGAAAGTTTCTGAAAAAAGCAGTAAAAAATCACATTGAATCCTTGACAACCATATTGATGCTTATATCAACTTCAAAATCATCAAATATATTATTATCACTTTATCTGTCAAGTTGTTTTATCTTGGTTCAGCTAAAAACCAAATGGCGTCAGCAAAAAAAGTTACTTTCTGCAGTTAGCTAGCATACTTTCTATAGTTCCTCATTTTATTTTTGGTACTTCTGACTTGTATTTGAAACAAAAATGGGCATGCGGAGCAGATTAGATGTTCTGAAAAAAAACATACAAGACATCGGATATATTTGCTGTTGTTTTGTAGTAGTTTTGTCTTCAGACCCCCAATCTTTTTTCTTTTGCTGATTCAACAGATATCCATTAACAATTGGGGTATTAACAAAATTGCCGAACAGAATTGTCAGGAGCCAAAGTCCATGAGGCAAAAAGCCAAATCAGATGGAAACTATCGGAGAATTGCCCGCCGGAATGGTACTGATAAATCGGCAAAAGAATACCGAAGCAAAAAAAACGAGGAAAGGGGAATTCTGAAATCATAAATGAAAAATTTCGGCAATTCGTATCCAAAACGAATTGAGACAGAATGACAGAGACAAAACAAATAAACAAAAATAACTAGAACGCCACATAACTAAAGCACTAGCAGTGTGAACCCCTACAAAAAAAAATAAGGTATCATCGGGTGCTCCGGAAGGGTAAGCGTGATCTGCTGCGCGCGTCACACTGCCAGTGGAAAGTCCGGTTTTGTCACGGTCGGTGTTAGTCAGTCTGGTAATAAACTCTGGATCTACCAAAAATATCTATTCTCATTTGTAAAATAAAAACATTGTAACGGTCTGTCAAATCATGGTGCCGATCGCAAAACCTCTGTAGTGACAATTGCAACAGTGACTGAACAAACCCTTGATGTGTAATTTTTTGAGACAGTAATTTCGCTCTGTTGACAAAATCGCTGTACAAACTACAGGCGAGGCAATAGCGAATGATTTGTGAAATGTACAAGCCATATGCCGGAGCTGTTGGAATATAAGTGCTCAAGAACGGGAAAATCACTATTGGAAAGTCGAAATTATTACGCTTGTCGTAAAGTTTTGTTTTCAGACGTCCAGAGTTGTCAAAATGTAGAGGTCCAGGTATGATGCTGATGATGGTGTATCAGTGGTGTCTTTAATTTCGAGTTCATCTGGGTATATAGGGTTATCTTTAAATTGAGGATTGTTTAATTAAGAACATCATCTATATAACGGAAGCTGAAATTAAAGGACGTGGCTAGTTTATTGTCCTTTTTTAACCAGCCCTCGTATAAACCCGGCTTCATACGAATAAAGAAACACTTGCTAAAAGTGGCGCACAATTAGTCCCAAAAGGTACTGACTTAGTAGTAAACGCATTTCAAAAGAAATGGTCGATAAACGGTTTCATGCATTATCATACATTTCAGTAGACATCGGCAGTATCAGTGAGAGGCCAGTATGTGTGCAAAATTTTCAGGTTGCAAAAAGTAAGTTACATATTTTTGTAGAGTTTGTGATATGTACTAGTATATCATTTCTTTTCTTTCTTTTCCTACCATTACCAATCTACAAAACGGACTTCAAATGAACCTGGAGTATTATTTATGCCAATGTTTACTTCAATTGTAGGAGGAGGTTTTCATTCGACTGGGACTATTCTGTATCTACTGACTATGGTTGTCGTAAATAGAAACAATTCCATCTTCGCCAAAGACTCACCAAGACATGCTCGACGTCCTATATGTCAAAATAAAGGAAATTTAACACGTTAACTGGTAGAGAAATCTATAAAAATTAAAAATGTCAAATCTTACTTGTGAGAAAGAAATTTTATTAAGATCTGCCAAATGATGTCAACGAAATAAGTACAGAATGAAAGGCCATATAAACTACGTATAAGGTAAATAGTAAATCTGCACTGATGAGACATAAGTTGTCGAAATGCGCATATGCAGAATTTAAATTCACAGTAAACTTCGGTATTTAGTCATTGACGATCAGTACGATTTAATAAAATAAAATCCATGTTGTTACTTTCTTGTTTTTCAACGTTTAATGTGTGAATTTGTCATTAGTGTTACATTTTGCGTTTATTGTTACCTCATTGTGTATATACAAAATGACTTTGGCATACATACCTATAGAAAACGGAATCCAGTGCTGATGCATGTCCTTCAATTTTCCTTCATCGTTTAG
This sequence comes from Modiolus philippinarum, assembly GCA_002080025.1. Lineage (NCBI taxonomy): Eukaryota > Metazoa > Mollusca > Bivalvia > Mytilida > Modiolidae > Modiolus > Modiolus philippinarum. The sequence continues at coordinate 10,861 of MJUU01000786.1, forward strand.
AAATCTGTTTGGATCAAACTGTTCTGGATTTTGGAAAACATCTTCGTCATACAGGGCTGACTTGAGATGAGGAATAACAATCGACCCCTTTGGAATACTGTATTTACCTACATGTATCATAACGTCTTCCAATGTAGTATGTGCCATCGAAAATGGAGCCACATTTCCTAGGCGCTGGACTTCGCATACCACGGCTTCGCAGTACTGTAGTTGTTGCCTGTGCTCTATCAATGATCATCAATGGTTGTTGTCCTAACCCGACAACATCTAGTATTTCGTTGTGATTTTGTCTTGAACATCTGGATTATTTACCAAGTACAAAACAATCCATAAAACAGAAGTGGCCGTGGTGTCCGTTTCTGCTGCGAATAATTCTAACACCATGTATTCAAGGTTATCATCTAGAAAAAAAGCGAACTGAAGAAAATTTTAATTGGTCTTTTTCAAATTTGCACAGTACATAACATTGACCAATATTATAAATTTAGAAAAGGATGAAATAAATACAGAACAATAAGGTCATAACTAGGTATGATTTAAGGTTCATATTCAATGGATATTACTCTATATGAAGTTATAACCCTAAAACTAAAACTGGACTTTATGGCTATATTTGGAATATGATTTCCACATTATACGATTTTAATGCTGCTGATGAGCGGTTATTCCTTGAATCACGTGTACATTATAACAAAATTTACTGTTTATTATTATATGCAACTTGCGTATTTTTATATTTGAAATCACTGGTCCAAAACCAATGTTGCTGGACCAGCCCAGTAGTGAGGCTTCTCTGATATGAAAATTTACTGTTTTCTCAAAAATGCAATCCTTAAAAAAATGATAAATAATTCCGTTTTGCATTTTTTTAATGAGAATTCTTTCTATTTTTTTTTATTGTGTCTTTCAACATTATTATTATGCTCCTGGTACATAATTTTCTGTGTATAAATGCAATTTGGGGTATTTTTGTATTTATCTGAGAGTTTGTTTCAAAAACTTTTATATCTTGATTTTTTATCTTAGCTATTTGCAACAACAAAATGTCGGAGCTTGATCTTCGTTCCGTAGTTAATGGCTTACATGTACATTGCAAGTCCAAAGACAGCATTTTATTCTATTCACTAGTAAGTATTTGAAAACGTAAAAATGTGCAAAACTATGTGTGGGAATACTTTTATAAAAAAAAATGGAATTTTTCCCAACATTTAAAGGTAATAGATATTATCAGTATGAAATCTTTTTAAAACTTTTTAATGATAGGAACCATGGGGAGATATACAGTGGGCAATAGGGGTACAAGAGGAAATCTTGAGATTGTCTGGTACTCATCTATTACAATGTAAACCAACTGCAAAATATTATATTTGTTTATATTATTAATTTGATATCATTTGAGAAATTTGATTAGTGGAGAACTGATCACATGACCCACTGTATATTTAGAGATTGACTAGAAAACAGTATATCAAAAAGTTATATCGCATGTTACTAAAAATAGAAATGCATATCGCATGTTTCTATGAATGTTTATAATCTTGTTTAATTTTATTTTAAGTACTTTTCAAGAATCAGTTATATGTACATGCACACTGTAATTATATTATAGTGCTAATTAACTTTTAAATATATGAATTTCTTAAATGTATCTTGGATTTGATAATTCAGACAAAGGATAAACATGTCCTTTTCAGTGTTAATGTAAATTAATAATATAATAATTGTAGTCTGTGTATGAGGTCGATACGATGTTATATCGACCTGCAAAAGCATATCGACCTCGGATTTCATCCTCGGTCGATATGCTTTTCCTAGGTCGATATAACATCGTATCGACCTCATACGCAGTAATATAGAGTAGGGTGATTGGATATAAGGTATAAGCTGACCAAACTCTTACTGCCTCTTAAACATTTTAATGATATGAGTGTATTTTTTCTATATTTCTAACAGGCTGAAAAAAAAAATTGAAATGGATTGTCAGTATGACTTTCACCTACATTATGCTAATTCAGGAGGAATTGTTATTTAATGATTTGTTTTCAATTTAATTGTTTAGAGTTGGTAAATTTGAATATTGGAGGTTTATACTTTATTTGCATATCTTTTTTTATCAAAATAATATACTACAAAAAGACATTCCGACAAGGGGTTTTAAAAAATTCAATCTACCAAGTATATATTCTTACTTCGTGCAAACTAAATGATAAATTATTATCTTTGAAATATGTTTCGACAGGGGTTTGTGCACCTATAAAAAAGCAAAAAGCAATATATATTTACTTTGTCTTTGGCTCGGTGAATATTTTTTCAGGTTGTAAATTTTCTTTATCTAATCAATACTTGTATGATATTTTTGAAAAAGTCTATGCCTGAACAAGACTTATATTATAACTAGAAAACACGAGGGGACTTTGTAAACATAAGTGGATTATATAAATCGAATAATGGTTTTTATGAAATAAAAACGATACGCTAGGCTATGGAATAGCCTTGGATAGAAAATTGCGTGTTTGATTGACAAGGGTGTGATGGCTTATATGATGTATTTGTATACTATATATATGCTTTATTCTGATGCACCGCTGTAAATACAATGGTATGCAGAATACAAAGATACAAAATAATAAATAATACATTGTACATTGAGGTAGCAATTAAGTTAAGAGAAAGAACAAAGAGAAATAGGGGAAAATATCATTATATTATTGCATTTATAAAAACCAAAACAGATGATATGGGGTTAGTGGATAAAAAGTTAGTGAGAGAATCTATCAAAAAATATAAATTAATTGAGAGAATCCAATGTTTTATTGATAATTCTAATAAACTTGCACAATTTTACTAGTTTAGATTTTTTAACTAGGTTCATAAGTTCTCGGAATTTTATAACATTGACATTTATATAGTATTTTCTATCGATAAGTTCTTTTCTTTCTGTTGAGAAATGTTTACGTAATGAAATTCGTCACTAATATCATTTTCATCACATAACGGACAAGTTCTGTTTTCAAGGGATATGTTCAGCCATCTTAATTTTTCTATATCAAGTTTGTGGTTGAGCATTCTGAAGTTGCAAAAAGTAAATATGTCTTTATCATCTAAGATATTGAAGTATTTTTCCAGACATGAAAATTCTTTAAATATTCGGTAATCTATAGTTTTATTACCATTGTTAATATTCGAAATCCATGTCTGTCTAAACTGATCTTTGAGATTAATGTTAATAGTATTTTTTAACCATGTATCATTTTAAAACTAGAAAACACGAGGGGACTTTATAAACATAAGTGGATGATATAAATCGGTTTTTATGAAATAAAAACGATACGCTAGGCTATGGAATAGCCTTGGAAAGAAAATTGCGTGTTTGATTGACAAGGGTGTGGTGGCTCATGTTGTATTTTTTTGTATACTCAAATCAATACTTGAAGTAAGTCTTTCTCGGTACTTTTTTGTAATTTTTTCTGTTGGTCTACACATGTGATAAAACAGTCACTGATTCGATCAAACCTCTAATTTTATGCCAACAGCAACTCAAAGTAGTTTCGTGCTTTTGTTTTTGTTCTTGCATTCTCCTAGGGTAGCTCTTTATTCTTCCGCAAAAAAAAACGCAATTCTATCTCTTTCCACCTTTCGTTCTCCATTGCCTAAGTATCTCCACAAACTACAATCACGCTTTGTTTAACACAATTGAAAAGTCTTTTATAGTATTTGTATATTATTGATTATTGCACAATACCTCATCTTTATTTATTAACTTCTGGTTTTAAATTGTTACATTACTGTTCTTATTCTTTTTATCATATCTATATTTATAAATCTGGCTAAGCGATATTGCAATACCAATCCCATCATCCTCTACAAACCTGTTCCCAGTGCCACCTATAGTAAATGCTTATAATACTTTTCAACATCCATCAGGAAACAGAAAGATTAAACCCCGCCCCGTTTTATCAGGACGAAACTGGACGCCATTTTGATTTTCGAGAATCTGAAATTCCTATTGGTCAATAGTCTTCTGCGCATGCGTTCTCCCCACTGCGCAAGCGTACTTCTCACTTCACCCCAAGAACTATCTATATAGCTAGGCTATTCCATAGCCTAGCTAAATATTGATATCTCCATATATAACTCAAACCACATTCATTCAAAATACCTTCGATATACTTTATACTCAAATCAATACTTGAAGTAAGCCTTTCTCGGTACTTCTTTGTAATTTCTTCTATTGGTCTGCACATGTGATAAAACAGTCACTGATTCGATCAAACCTCTCATTTTTTGCCAACAGCAACTCAAAGTAGTTTCGTGCTTTTGTTTTTTGTTTTTTTGCATTCTCCTAGGGTGGTGCTGCTTTTTTCATTTTTTATCCCCCAACAAAGACAAAATGTATAAATGTATCGAAGCAGTTCATTTGTGTAAATGCTTTCTAGCAATTCTGAGCATCTAATACTGGAAGTTAAAGAAATGAGCTTTTATAAAGTGGTATATATATTTATAGATAACTATTTATAAATATTACTATTTATGGACACATCATATTTTTTTGAGTATTTACAGTTTGTCATAACTGCTTTATAATTATAATATTAAACAAATATTTGATTCTTTATCTCCGACCGTTCCAATTTTTTTCAAGGCGTCAATATTCTTTTTTTAATTTCTTAACCACTATTGCTGCCTGCTTTGAACTTAGAATTTTCATAAATAGTAGCCATATAGTTATAAATCATTTATAAGTAAAACTTTCGCTTAATAGGACACAAAGCTACATATGCAAGACAAGACAAGACAAGTTTATTAAAGCCTCAGGCACACTTAGTGTACAAGAGGGCAATACAATAGAAGTACACATAATGCTGATGACAGATAGTCCGTCGTCTGTCCGTTGTCCGTCCGTCCAATAACAATTACAAAAAAATCTTTTCTTTTGAAACCCTCAGCTAATTTTGGTCTTGAATGCTTGCTCAATTTATACTAAACTTTAGTGAAATGGTCACAAGTGACAAAATAGGTCCCTTTCCGACTTATATTTGATGACACAGTCTGCCAACCAAGATAGCCACCCCAACAGAACTTAGTTTTACATAGCACCCAAGGAGAATTTCATTAAAGAAACTTTTTTTTCTAGAATTATTCACTCAATTGGAACCAGACTTTGATAGAATGGCCACTATCTCAATCCATTTTAGAATTGTATCCATTGACCCTATCTGCCAACCAAGATGACCGTCTCAGCCGAATTGCTTTAAACATAGGATGCTATTAGGGACCGACCATTTAACCTGAAGGGAGGGGGGTTATGTTTTTTTTTTCTGGACAGAAAATTTTTTTCGCACCCAAGGAGAATTTCATTAAAGAAACTTTTTTTTCTAGAATTATTCACTCAATTGGAACCAGACTTTGATAGAATGGCCACTAACTCAATCCATTTTAGAATTGTATCCATTGACCCTATCTGCCAACCAAGATGACCGTCTCAGCCGAATTGGTTTAAACATAGGATGCTATTAGGGACCGACCATTTAACCTATAGGGAGTTATGGTTTTTTTTTTCTGGAAACAAATTAATTATTTTTTGCACGCGTATCAACAAAATATTTTTTTTCAAAATTAACATTATTTTTTGGGGCAGAAAGCCTCATTCAGAATTTTTTTTTCATTAAATGGCGGCCAAAATATTTTTTTCACTTAAAATTAGATCCAAAATATTTTTTTAGAAAAAAAAACCATAGCCCCCTTTCAAGTTAAATGGTCGGTCCCTTAGAAATTCATTTAAATAATGATTTTTTCGAAACTACTTGCTGCGATTGATTCTACACACACAACTGGACCATGTACAGCTCGCTGATCACTCTTAGGTAAAATCACAATTTTGTAAAATGGTAAAACTGGAAAAATTAGCGTATTTAATTCTTCAAAAGGAGCTTTATCCATTTATAAATTATTTATCATTGCTTGAGGAGGTATAGCCTCCTTACACACATAAGAGTTACAGGTTTTACATACAATATGCTTCTCTCCTTCTAACATTTCTTTCAACCTCTCATCTTTTGCATTAAATTCTTTCTCGTGTACTTGGCTTCGAAACATAAACCTTTTACAGCACACACAAATAAAAACACCGGTAGCTCTTTATTCTTCCGCAAAAAAAAACGTAATTCTTTCGTTCTCCATTGCCTAAGTATCTCCACAAACTACAATCACGCTTTGTTTAATACAATTGAAAAGTCTTTTATAGTATTTGTATATTATTGATTATTGCACAAAACCTCATCTTTATTTATAACTAGAAAACAAGAGGGGGCTTTATAAACATAAGTGGATGATATAAATCGGATAATGGTTTTTATGAAATAAAAACGATACGCTAGGCTATGGAATAGCCTTGGATAGAAAATTGTGTGTTTGATTGACAAGGGTGTGGTGGCTTATGATGTATTTGTATACTCAAATCAATACTTGAAGTAAGCCTTTCTCGGTTCTTTGTAATTTCTTCTATTGGTCTGCACATGTAATAAAACAGTCACTGATTCGATCAAACCTCAGTCTCATTTTTTGCCAACAGCAACTCAAAGTAGTTTCGTGCTTTTAGTGTTTTTTTTTCTTTTTTTTTGCATTCTCCTAGGGTGCTACTTTTTTAATCTTTTATTCCTCAACAGAGACAAACTTTATTAACTAAAATGTATACATGTATCGAAGCAGTGCATTTGTGTAAATGCTTTCTAGCAATTCTGAGCATTTAATACTTCAACTACGGTTTCAGGTTTCACAGTCAATCCTTACAACCAATGTAACTGAGGGGTTTTCTAGCGCAGCATGCTTAACCCCAACATGTTGACAACAAATAAATATGCATCTAGTTAGTACTTGCTTAATTTAATGTGATTGATACAATAATAAACCTTTTACAACACACACAAATAAACATTGGTAGCTCTTTATTCTTCCGCAAAAAACGCAATTCTATCTCTTTCCATCTTTCGTTCTCCATTGCCTTAGTATCTCCACAAACTACAATCACGCTTTGTTTAACACAATTGAAAATTATTTTATAGTATTTGTATATTATTGATTATTGCACAATACCTCATCTTTATTTATTAACTTCTGGTTTTAAATTTATACATTACTGTTTTTTAATCTTTTTATCATATCTATATTTATATATCTGGCTAAGCGATATTGCAATACCAATCCCACCATCCTCTACAAACCTGTTCCCAGTACCACTTATAGTAATTGTTTATAATACTTTTCAACTTCCACAAGGAAACAGAAAAATTAAACCCCGCCCCGTTTTATCAGAACGAAAATGGACGCTATTTTGATTTTCGAGAATCTGAAATTCCTATTGGTCAATAGTCTTCTGCGCATGCGTTCTCCTAGCCGCGCAAGCGTACTCTTCACTTCCCCCCAAGAACTATCTATATAGCTAGGCTATTCCATAGCCTAGCTAATAACTTCTGGTTTTAAATTTATACATTACTGTTCTTATTCTTTTTATCATATCTATATTTATAAATCTGGCTAAGCGATATATTGCAATACCAATCCCATCATCCTCTACAAACCTGTCCCCAGTACCACCTATAGTAAATGTTTATAATACTTTTCAACTTCCACAAGGAAACAGAAAAATTTGACCCCGCCCCGTTTTATCAGGACGAAACTGGACGCCATTTTGATTTTCGAGAATCTGAAAATTCCTATTGGTCAATAGTCTTCTGTGCATGCGTTCTCCTCACTGCACAAGCGTACTCCTCACTTCCCCCAAGAACTATCTATTCCATAGCCTAGCTAACTATGGTGCACTGTAAGAGATATTCTAAACAGTTCTTCGGAATTATATAAAACCTTTTATGTAGCAAGGACACACTGTGTAGATATATCATCTGGTATTTTCCATTTCTGACTCTTGTCCTTAGTTAATAGAAATCATTAGGGCTTTTAACCCTTCTCAATGTAACCGCAACTCCTCTTTAGTGGGACAGAATTTCGCAGAGCATCAAAAAAGTCAATACTGTTTTACTACTATATCCTTATGTAGCAAAGTTGCTTTTTACCTTTAATTAAAGTGTTATTTAGAGTTTGAGATCGCTGTTTGCAATCAAGTTGCCATAGGGTCCAATGTTCCACTATGTTCCCTGCTATAAATGTCCTTTATCGTTTACCGTGAAACGTTTTTTTCGGCTATCGTTAACGTCAAATGGGTCAATATTTTACCGTTAATCATCATAAATATATAAGCGTGATTTGTGAAATTACTTGAATTTCATACCGCTATCGTTATTTGGAGATAAAATATATACCGTGAAGGCATTAATAGTGCCGTTAACGTCGTCTAACCTATTTTTTTACCGTCAAAAGGATACCCCATTCCTACCCTCAAATAAGGTAATGACCCTTAGTAACCATTCATGCCAAGTTTGGTTGAAATCCATTTAGCTATTCTCGAGAAGATTTTATTCATGTTTAATGTTAAAACTGTTTCTTGCTCGCCATCATCTTGGATATAGCTGATACCTGAAAAATACCTTTTTTGCAGGGGATTACCGAAAGACTATTGTAACCAAGTTTGGTTCCAATGTGCTACGAAGTTTCTGAGGAGAAGACCCTTGAATGCGTTTTCAGATAGAGTTTATGTTAAACTATGTTCACCGCTTGCGGCCGTTTTGGATAAAACGTAGTTCTGAAAAAACGCCTTTCTGCAAGGGCCGCCTAAAGACTATTGTGACAAAGTTTGGTTCCAGTAAGTTGGCTCAGCAATTTCAGAGATCTTGGAATGTGTTTTCTAATTTTCTAATAGAGTCTATGTTCCCTGGTGCCCAATTTGGATATAGCTCTGACATGGAAACGCCTTTTCAACAGGGACCACCTAAAGTCTAATGTGGTCAAGTTTGGTTTAAATTTTCTCAGCAGTTTCAGATCTTCGGATGTTTTCCCAAAGGATCAAATGTTAAAATTTTGGCGACCATCTTGGATATAGGCTGACCTGAAAAACACCCTATTTGCAGGGGACCACCTAAAATATTGCAGCCAAATTTGGTTCGAATTGGCTTAGCAGTATCAGAGGGTAGGGAAGACATTTGAAAGTGTTAAGACCGGTTGCTCCCCGCTGGCAGCCATCTTGGTAATAGCGTAAGCCTGAAAGATTTTTTTCGAGCTGACTACATAAAGACTTTTATGGAAAAGTTTAATTTCAACTGGCTCAGCAGTTGCAGAGGAGAAGATAATTGAATATGTCATTCCACTGGATTCAATGTTGAAACTATGTTCCCCGCTGGTGGCCATCTTGGATATAACCCACAAAACACACGAACGCTACATATATGTTACAGTACAAATTGGAATCCAGTAGGATCCAGAATCATCCTAGTACAAATTGGAATTCTAATTTCTACTGGGACAAATTAGAATTCTGATTTATGCTGGATTTCATTCAGTACAAATTGGAATTCCAATTTCTCCTGGGAAAAATTCAAATTCAAATTTGTACTAGATTTAATCCAGTATAAATTGGAATTCCAATTTCTCCTAGGAGAAATTGAGATATCCTAATTTATACTAGTAGGATTCTGGATCCTACAAACTCAAATCAATAGAAACGGTGGTAGAGAAATAAACATTATTAGTAATATTTCACAAGTAAACTTTAAATATGGAAGAAAACATAGTGGTATTTTACAAAAAAAATATTGGAATATAATTTTTTTTCTAAATTTCTGATACTGATCTTGTTGATTTGAGAAGTTTTTTTTCCTCGTTTAAATGCAGTAGATTCTGTTACTCTACCTGAAATTTCACACATTGTCATGTTAAAAAAATATTCTTTGGAAAATGGCAGTATAACAGCCACAGTTTGTAATTGTTCTGGCAAATGCAATACTATGCGATGCCGTTGTTGTACTTCTCTACAAAATGTCACAGAGTTCCACCAATTGTAACAACAAATGAATAGTTGATTATAATTATGTTATTTGTCATTCTTTTGTTTTAGTATTTATTAATTAAATTGCAGTGAAATACATAATTCTTATACATGTAACATTTTTCAGCTTTGAATGTCAGTAATATCCAGAATCCTCCTGAACAAAATATCCAGTATTATTCTGGATCATACTAGAAATATAGTAGGATTCAGAATCCTACTACTATAAATCAGGATATCTCAATTTCTCCTAGGAGAAATTGGAATTCCAATTTGTACTGGATTAAATTCAGTACAAACTGGAATTCTAATTTGTCCTGGTAGAAATTGGAATTCCAGTTTGGGTTCTAGTGCTGCTGATGAGGAATAAATTTCCGAAATGGCCATACAGCTCATTGAAATTAATGCAGTTGGAGTTAACATATGTGTTATGGTCTCATGTTCATTTACTCCATATCCTTTTGTAAAATAGGTGGATTCCGGATCCTACTGGATTCCAATTTGTACTGTAACATATACAACAAAAAAAACTAAAGCACTAACAGTGTGAACTCTAAAAAACAGACTGACATCAGGTGCTCCTGAAGGGTAAGTTTGTCCTGCCCTGTATACAGCACCCGTCACACAGTCAGTGAGTCATTAATGGTTTTGAAAGATCTGTTTGGTAGCTGATCGGTTAACATCATTTTCTAACCCGTATATAAAACCGATTAAAATCTACGATACGTGTTACTGCTCTAACCCTCAAACAGTACCAAGGTAAAAATTTAGAATGCTTCTGTAAGTCTCTATAGTAATCAGACAACGACAAGGACAAATTGGTACCACAAACATCATTTACGAAGACAAAACTAAAATTCATCAAGACAACACATAAACCTAAACACTAACAGTGTGAACCCTCTTTAAAAACCGTGGGTGACATCTGGTGTTCCGGAAGGGTTAACATGTCCATCTCTGTATACAAATTGAATTTAAGCATCCGGTTGAGAAGACGGAAAAAATTTAGCACCATTTTTTTAACAGAATTCACCAATTTTTATTGAAATTTAATGAGCACAACTTGAATATAGTGTACAGACAGCACCATTTTAATATCAGCAGTGTTCTATCCGCATGAACTGTGTTCTTAAAACATTACACATACTTTTACAGTCCGTTTAGATCTCCAGCCATTTTTTAAACCAGATATTGTCTTTTACCAGTGATTATTTTAGACTGGGAGTTTTTATCCTTTATTGATTTTTCGTAATTTATTGTCCCTTTTTATTCATTCACTTATACTGAGATACTGTGATTTGCCTGCGCGACCATGTCAGTCAGCTTACCCGCAACCGTAACCAAACAAACGTGTACACACCATCCAGAAACGGAAGGGTAACGTTAAACGCCAGAGACATCCCGACAGGTTCAAACACCCCAGCTACTCAATCACAGAACAGTAGTCATAGAACCACTGCACTGGCTGCCACAAATACTCAGGTACCATACAACTTGAACCTTCCCAAAGCAGCAGCACAGAAACAACAGGCAACAAACAATTGAATATAAAGCACACAACTTGGTAATTGAATTATCAGCAGCATCTTACGATGAATTCAAAGCCACACTGAAAGGGTGCATTAGTCACAGAATATAAAATACAAACCTTTCCTAAAGAGAGAACGTGGTAGATATTTAGTTGTTGAAGAGTCCCTGTCAGTCAAAGGCGATAACAAACGTTAAATATACAGAATTAACCTTTACAATACACAATCTAAAATTGTGAATGGACATGGCTTAAATATATTTCTCCAAAATGTGATACCAAGTAGTTTATCAGTACTGTCTCAAAACAACGAATACTTTACTATTAATAAAGCCATCAGAGAAGCGTGTGGTGCTTATATTAGAAATACATGTCAAAACAATTCAAACACCACTAATGTCCATACAAATGCCGATACTATGTCAACGACAGCTACCATGATACCACCTTGAGCTCTAACAACACTACGCCACATATTCTTACACTACCGTTAAGCCCATCAGGGGGCAAAACTCCAACTGCTTTGCACATTGAATCAACCAATAAAACTGTTGACTGTCCGATATGCCAACAATACTGCGGAAAGGAGTCAGTGGAGTGCGACCGATGTATGTACTGGTACCATTATGACTGTCTCCAGCTCTCTCGAATGGATAGCAAACGAATTGAAGATAACCCACAACTATCATACATCTGTCCATCATGTACCAACATGGAGAATTTGTATCAACAGAGATACAAGGAAATACAACAACAAATATGCAACTAGAAAGAAACACGATGGATGAAGAGGTCTCGACCATCACTGAGGATAATGATAGTGAAACAACTCTTAAAGAGGTGGTGAGTGACAAAACGCAGGTAGAAAACAATAGAGGAAGCTCCCAAATTCAAGAAAAAACTACAAAGGAAGAGAGACCAGAAAATCAAAACAACAACGGGCAGAAAAAGTCTCAACCACCTAGATACACAACAGAAATACCCTCTTCAATCACAGTTGGTCACCAGTCAAGCAGCTGTAGACCCCGAGGCATTTTAGCCACTGAGAACAGTTACCGCCACCTTCCTACGCCAACAAATGCAGCAAATGTCAACTCTACTCTACCAAATGCACCAAACGTTAACATGCATAGAGATAAAGAGGTCAAACTGATAGAGACGAAACTCAACAAGACGGAGACTGAACTAAACCAAACGAAAAAACTGCTCAGTACAGCAAAATCTTACCTTGCCAATATGGAGAACAAATGTAAAGAACTGGAAGAGACCAATCGTCTTCTTCGAACCAGGCTACTACTCATGAATAACTCTGGGGCTGATTATGACATAACGCCATCCACTACAAACACTGCAGAAAACTGCAAGGTTGGGACCGACCACTAGAAGCTGTTGCTACAAGAAGAAAGAATCCGACAGCTTGACCTAGAAAATGTAAAGAATTCTTGTCGGATGGACAGCTTGGAGAAGACCCTTTCGCAACTCTAAAAAAAATCAACCTAAAATACAACCCAGACAACACAGGTTGAAAAGGAAAGCCCACCAGATTCTTCCTCAGCAGGGAGCACGATTGCACCCATACTCGGCGACCTTGCCATTACAACCATACCAGTCGCATCAAGTGTTTAGCACATACGTTCCACCAACTAAAATTTATTACTGTCCGAAAGTACCAACCACTGCTTTCAAAGAAATCCTATCTAAAAACACACCAGAGAGCAGAGATATGCCAGACAAGACGCCATACCATGCTGAACCCAATGTTTCCAGACATCCCTGCTTCGCAGGAGTATGGCAACTACCAAATAGAAGTACAGGTTGAAGAAACTCAAACCAATGATGGCACAGAACATAATACCAGTCAACCAGAGTTGGAACAAACCTCCAAAATGTCACCTAAAAGCTTTAACACCTCTTCTTACCCACCTTGTCATGATAACATCCAACAACAACTATTTGAACAATGAAAGGAGGGTGAATCTACGAATAACATTTCTCAGCAGTCTTTTTAGAGGGAGGCCACCATCCCAACAAATCGCAATGGATTGTGATACCACCACACACCTACACACATCGATATCAAATACCACATCACACACTCAAAATTGCCAAAGCAGGGACCGTACCGTCGAATCAGCTACCAGCAACACCAATGCTCTACCATACAGTCTTCATGACGAACCAAAGAATACCAACATGGCTCAGACCATACCCATACGAATTATCTCTTACAACATAGAAGGTTTCCGGTCTAGCAAACCATATTTCAATGAACAACAAGCCAAATACTACATCATAGTACTGCAGGTGCAATGGCTCTACAACTTCGTAAAAAGGATCGTTATGAATTCTTATCTGGCCTTTCCTGTCTAGTTGAATCGATTGATGACATTATCCCATCTCCCATACCAACGCCAAATAGGGATTGGAGGTGAAGCCGTATGTTACAAACAGAAACTTGCGGACTTAGTTGAAGAAAAAACAAGATGGGAATGACCGAATTGCAGTGATAAAAATCAACGTCCAGACAAGACCACTTGTCATCATTTGAGTAAACTTTGATTGCAGTGGAGGATCAGACACAGATAACCAATACAGAGAGGCACTCGATATACTAGTCAAAATTCTCTACAAGTATAGTCCTACCGGTAATATCTTGATAGTAGAAGACCTGAACCACGCATCATTAGCGCGAGATCAGTCAACCACTAGAGATAAGATTCTGATCGATTTCATAGGGATACATAATCTCCTTAGAATGGTGGACACTGAACAACTACCTACATATTACCATCCAAGCGGAAAAATCTCCACTTAGATTGACTATCTACAGAATGGGAAAGATATAGCCACAAACTACAGAGTCCTGGAGAGACGACCACTCAACACATGTGAGAATGGCCCAGTCATCTGTCATACTACAGTCACAACCATCACGACAAATCATACCAGAGCAAACTCAACCGATTTCAACTTGTCGAAGCCTAGGAGTATTAGATGGGACAAAATCGACCATAAACAGTACAAGACTAGTATAGAAGAGCAGTTGATCAACAACTCGGAGTTAGTACAACCGAAAGAGAACGACTGTATCAACCTCCCAATTTCAAACTTCTGTGCTCTATGAAGAGACACTGCTGAAAGCTGTATAGGCCCTAAAAGACAAACGAGAACCAGGAAGAAGCGACATTTCCCTGAGGAAAAAAAAGAAGCATGCAAAGTGAGGAAGGAAAATTTTGGATTTGGAAAGAGGCAGGGAATCCAAAATCACAAGACAGCATACGGTACATAGAAATGAGGAATGCGAAGAAACAACTACGACAGCTACAGAGGCAACAGGAAGCGATATCCCGAACAGACACATATGAGAAACTGATGGAAGCTCACGAGGGAGACCAAACTGTCTCTTATAAGCTTATCGCAGAACAAAGACGAGACGCTAATACCACCACCAACTACTTACTCATCGATGGTGAACGCCTGAACTCTACAGAACAAATCAGAGAATGTTGGGCAAGTTACATTAAAGACCTTTGGTACTCCTGAACCTGTCTCGAGTGACAATGCCTCCTACCATAGTGAAGTAATTCTGGACACCCGTATCACCAAAAGAGATATGTAATACCAACAGAGGGAATATCACACCATTCACCGAAACAGAAGTAAAGAAAACTATATTTTCTCTTAGGAATGGTAAATCTGAAGACCATGAAGGCATTTCAACATAACACCTTAAAGTATGGCGGTGACCTAGCTATATGACTTCTTACACAACATGTTAAAGCAAGGTCAGCTTCATGAAACTTTAAAGACAGGCGATGTGACACCTATTTATAAAGGCAAAGGGAAACCAGTACGCAATCCAAACTCTTACAGAAAGATCACAGACGCAAGTACCATATCAAAAATCATCGAGAAACCCTTGTTGTTACGAAACAACGTACTGCGACATCGATTCTGCGACAACAAAGCCAGCTACAAAGAGGTTTCACAAGAGGCGTCACCCAGTCAAGTGCAGCTCTAATCTTAACAGAAATTATTGCCGAGGCTAATGACAATAACAGACCACTTTACCTTGTTTTTCTAGATGCACACAAGGCCTTCGATAAGGTATGACACGACTCTATGCTACGTAAAGTCTACCTGAGTGGAATTAACGGAAACCAGTGGGCTATTATCAGAGAATTATATGGAGATCTAAACTCCAGAGTAAAATGGGACAATCAAGTTTTGAAGAGAATAGGGAGTCCGTCAAGGAGGAGTCCTGTCACCTACATGTTATAAGGCATTTATCAACCAACTGCTGAAGATGTACGATGTGACATAGGCTCCGTGTACTGCGGTACACCTACAGTGGCGGACGGTGTAACTCTTGCCTCATTTGACCAATATGAATTTCAGACAATGTTGTACATCTAAGGAGATTACGCAACCTCCGAGCAATATCTGATCAGTGAGACCAAATTCCAGATTCTTTTCATCAACGAAATCAAAATAGAGACTAAAATTGACCACACCCTGAACGGAATAATCATACCATCCTCGACGAGTGCCTTCCACCTAGGAATCGCCAGAGACAACCACTTTAAGAACAACAGTGGGACAGTGGCCCAAGACAGATCAGCACATCTAGAAAGGCACTATACTCCACGATGGGATCTGGTCTACACTGATTAAATGGGTTGAATCCTCGGTTCTCTCTTAACTTGATTAAAGTCTATGTTGGAACCCCGTCTTGTCTATGGGCTGGATGTAGTAAGATTGACCGTAAAAGATACCACACTCCTGTCAACCTACTATAAGAAATTGATGAAGCAAATACAACGCCTTCCAGACAGAACATTAGATGCAGTCTCTTATCTTCTACTTGATGAAGTTCCCATCGAGGCAGAAATCCAAAAACGTAACCTGACGATGTTTGGCACAGTATGCAGAGATCGTGTTTCGATACCTAACCAGCTTGCATGGCGCCAGCTTGCCACCATAAAGAAGACATCTAATAGCTGGTTTATTCTTGTTACCATGTTTCCCGAGAAATATGAACTACCAAGCCCTCATGATCTACTAGAAACACCTCCTGGATAACACTAATTGAAGAATACAGTATACAAAGCGGTAAATGACCACTGGGAAAATATATTAAAGAACAATGCCAAAACAAAGACCACGTTAAAGTACATCAACATAGACAATCTAAAGGTTGGAAAAGTTCATAGAACCTAGAAAAGTGCTGGATGTGAAAAGATGCTAGTGACAAAAGCCGGCATCAAGTGTAGACTTCTTACAGGCAGCTATGTCCTGCAGTCCACGAAACATCGCTTCAACCAATATGAGGTTGATCCTACTTGTATCATGTGCCACAATTGACCAGAGACAAGAAGTCACTTCCTAATGGAATGCCAAGCACTACAAGATGCACGTACCCCTTTTATTCGGGCAATGAAATCAAATCAAGAAATAGACACAGTACTCCCATGGAACAACGTCGAACAATTAACTGCTGCAATCCTAGACAGCGAGAATACCTCACTTACAGACTCAGGGAAAATAGAGGGATATGCTACAGACTTCACACTACCAGAAGCAACTTGCTGACTGTAATGGCCGGGTAGACGATTCCCAGAATCTCAGTATTTCACGCATTTATTTTCCTGTTTTTATGTGAAATGTAACTACACCATGTACACAGTTCTCCAGCTAGTGGAGGAATATACGTACAACAACAACAGCACCCGTTACACAGTCAGTAAGATATTTATGGTTTTGAAAGATCTGTTTGGTAGCTGATCGGTTAAAGTCATTTTCTAACCCGTATATAAAACCGATTAAAATCCATGGTACGTGTTACTGCTCTAACCCTCAAACAGTACCAAGGTAAAAATTTGGAAAGTTTCTGTCTTTATAGTAATCAGAAAATGAAGAGGACAAATCGGTACCACAAACATCATTTACGAAGACAAAACTAAAATTCAACAAGACAACACATAAAACCTAAAGACTAACAGTGTGAACCCCCTTAAAAACCGAGGGTGACATCAGGTGTTCTGGGAGGGTTAGCATGTCCTGCTTTGTATTAATCACCCGTCACACTGTCAGCGAGTCAAACAAGGACAAAGTCAGAAACAGGAAGACGTGAATCTAGCTGAAAATGTCAGTTTTCATTTGTGAAACTGACATTTCATATATATCTATGATGTGGTGACGGCCATAGAATTTCTGAAGGGACGAAAGTAACAACGGCTGAACATATCCCTGACTCAGCAGTTTTTGTGACAGTGCTTGGGCTCTTTCCACAAAGTCACTGTTTGAACTGCACGCTCTACGGTAACGAATTAATTGTGAAATATACACTCCATATGTTGGGGAGGTCGGTATATTGCTGTAGACAAAGGGAAAGTTCACAATGGGAAAGTCAAAATCATCACGTTTGTCATATAATCTAGATTTCAGACGTCCATGTTCGTCAATGTATAGCAAAAGGTCAGGGTATGAAACAGAATTGGATGCATCGGATGTCTCTTTAATTTCAAGTTCACTGGAGTAGATGCGATGTAAATATTCTTTAAATCTTGGGTTATTAAGAGAAAGTACATCGTCTATATATCTGAAGCTGAAGCTGAAATTAAATGTCAGGGCTAGTTTTTTTCAGTTTCTGTTGTATAAGCCCTTGTAAAAACTTTGCTTCATACTAAAAAAGAAAAAGGTTAGCTTAAAGTAGCGCACCATTTGTTCCCATAGGAATCCCTATTGTCTGTTGAAAAACGCGTCCTCCACATTCAACAAAAATGTTGTCAATCAAACATTCAAGCATCTTTATCATGTCATTTACATTGCATTTCTTGTTTGACTCAGTGAGATTCTTAACAAAATATGTTTGATCTTTTCCCATCAATGTTTCTGCACAAAAAATGGAGAACGCAGATACACCTATATAGTTATAGGGAAAGACAAGCCATATTTTGTTAAGAACACACCGATTCAAACAAGAAGTACACTGAGACTGACGTATTCAAAATGTAAGAATTTTTGATCGACAATATTTTTGTCGAATTCGGAGGTCGTGTTTTCTAACAGACAATACGGATCCCTATGGGAACAAACTGTGCGCCGCTTTTAGCTGACATTTTCCTTAACTCGTACGAGGCCAAGTTTTTACAAGGGCTTATTCAAAGAAAACAAAAACATTTAGCCCAGTCCTTTAATTTCAACTTCCGCTACATAGACGATGTACTTTCTCTTAATTATCCCAAAATTAAGGAGTATTTACATCAGATCTATCCCAATGAGCTTGAAATTAAAGAATTAATTGCAACACCTACTTCAGCTCCGTACCTAGATCTTTCATTGTATATTGACGAAGATGGACGTTTGAAATCTAAGCTATATGACAAGCGTGATGATTTTAATTTCCCAATTGTGAACTTTCCCTTTCTTAGCAGCAATATATACCTACCTCTCAAGCCTATGGAGTGTACATTTCACAGCTAATTCGTTACTGTTGAGCGTGTAGTTTGTATAGTGATTTTTTTAACTGAGAAAAAACATTGTCCCAAAAGCTGCTTAGGCAGGCATTTGTTCAACCTATGTCAATTTCATCCCTCAAGAAATTCTATGGCCGTCACCCTAACATCATTGAAAGATATGATGTGTCAGTATCCCAAATGAAAGTGGACATTTTCAGCTAGATTCACGTCTTCCCGGATTTGACTACCGACTTTTGACATTATCCTGGATTGACTCACTCATAGTGTGACGGGTGCTGTTTACAGAGCAAGACATGCTTACCCTTCCGAAGCACCTGATGTCACTCTCAGTTTCACCGGAGTTCACACTGTGAGTGCCATTGTTTTGAATGTTGTAATTTCTATTCCTGTGCTTTGAATCTATCTAACGTCATTGGTTTCTGTGTCTAACGCCATTGTTTTCTGTGTTCTCGTTTTGGCCATGTCTTTGGACTTCGATATTTGTAAATTTCACTCCTTTGTTCCTTCGGTATTATACTGCCGTTGTTCCAATGACCAAATAGGAAAAACTGCGTTCTCCGTTTTTGGTATAGAAATATTGATGTATCAGATACCTATTTAAAGTTTATTATGTGGAAGGGTTATAAAAGGGTAGAAAAATCAAAAGTTTGAATGCTATTGCAGTATGCAAGACTGTTTGAGGAGAGCTGTTCAAGGAGATCTTTGGAATTTTTAAGCATCCATATCTGATTCACGCCGCTCCTAGAATATGCTTTTTAGCAGTAGCTTTTTAGACCATCTCTAACAGCAGTCAATAAAGTGGTAAGGAGTTTGGATAGGGGCTTGAAAGTGTTCAAATATGATCCAATGTTTAAATGTTCGCCCATGGTGGCCATCTTGGATACCATATGAACCTGTTTTTAAGAGGGAACCATTCAATGGCTATTGTGACAAAGCTTTGTTCCAGTTTGCCCTGTAGTTTAAGCAGAGATCTTTGAACTAAAACGGGTGAACAAAAAGTGATGGCAAAAGCTAACCGTGGCTATAATTAGTTTAATTTTCATCAGAATTGCTGGGAAGTAGTTAGTCATTATTACTTTCAATGATCACTTTACATAGATGTACCTGGTATCACTCACTAAGGAGAGGTTTATGTGAAAATTTCCACCTCATTTCTCATAGTTGTATCTGTTTAATGGACAATGAGACTCAAATATCAGTATTTACCTCTCTTGGATTTGAAGTAATGATTTTTAGTTATTTCATAAAAACAGCATTTAACCTGGGACTAACACAAACAACAAGCATTTCAGTAAATTCGTAAACAAGGAAATCAAAGGCTTTAATCTACATACACATTAGGTGCTTCATAAAAAGTTTGATCATAGATGGTTCAGTGGACACAGGGAAGATCTTTGAAGATTGAAAAAATTAACAACAGACAGACAAAGAATGACAGGCACCAATTGATAGTAAAAGTACACCCTGGCTGGCTTTAGACATGTGACCAAACTAGATGTACTTTGTTCTGCTGGGTCATAAATACATCCCTCCACAGATCTAAACAAATCATAATGAGTATTGGAAAACAGGAAGTGATAATTCCCCAGATCTGAACATTGCTTACATGTTAAAACACATCATTATAAAGCTTCTGACCAAAGCCCACTTTAGGCAACAGTTTATATATGTATAAGTTGGAATGATTTCATTTTTTTCTGAAGCTTTATAATAATGAGTTGTTAGGTGTTAGCTGTTTAGGGTCTGTCATGCTTGCATTTTCTGTTTATTGGTTCTCCTTTACTATAACTAAATGTGAATGACAAATTTTTCTTCCGTTTTCTTGGGTTGTATAATTTGGAATAATTTCATATTTGGTGCAATTCTTGATTTTGATGAGTTGTAATGTATAAGCCATTTTCAGGTCTGAAATGTAACCACTCTCTGTTTGCCAATAATTTGACATTTAGTAAATATTTCTATTACCCACTTAAGTTGAGAAATTTTCATCTTGGTTTACTTGGCTTGTACAAGTTGGAACATTTTATACCTTGTATGGAGCTTAATAATAATGTGTCACTTTATAGATATTTATTAATATCAAATAAATCACATAATAACAACACATCAAATACAGTATGGGATTTGGAAACAAGAGATCGGCTCTTATATAAATCCACTTCCCGATAATAATGTGTTGTTATGCGTAAGCCATTGTCAGGTCTGTGCACTTGCTGATTACTCATTCTTTGATGTTTGTAACGATAAAATGTTGAATGAAAAATTTTAATCACACTCTGCTTGAGCTGTTTAAGTGGGAATGATTTCATGCTGTAGCTTAACTTCAACTTCAACCAATTTAATCCACCATTTCTTTTGAAATGCCTATACCAAGTCAGGACCATTGCGGTCGACAATTTTTCCGGTGTTTTCCAACTGATTTGTCTTTTTGTCTCATGGACTTTGGCGCTAGACAAATCTGTACCGTAATTTTGTTATTACCACCATTCAACATATCCGCAAACAGGAAGTGGTAACACAGCAGACCTGATTTTTTTTGTTTCTTTTTTGCATATATCATTACTGAAGACACCTTTCAGCTTTCAACCTGTACAGACAGATTACCTCTTATTACATATTCTATTACAACCTATAGGAATGGAGAATATCTGTTTTTTGTTTCCTTTAACCCACTTCAAACCTTTGTTTCTTTGGAAAAGTAGAAACTGACATACAGTGCACCCTCGTTATATCGCCACCTTTGGGACCAGAGGAATTTTTGGCAATAAGTGAGGGTGGTGATATATCGAGGGAATAAATTACATAGAAACTATGCAACATTTTGAAAAATGTACCTTGAAAATGGTTGGCGATAAGTTGAGGGACCCCCATTAAAGAGGGGCGGTATAACGAGGGAGCACTGTACATAAGTTGACATTTTATGAGTAATCAAAGAGAGAAAACAAGTTACAAGTCTGAAAACTAGAGGCTCAGAGACTGAGCCTGTATCAGCTCACCTGACAAAATGCTTATTTGACATGCATGACCATTCTTGCAAAGTTTAGTTGAATTTGCTTCTGTAGCTTCAGAGGAGATAGCAAATATATGTTTTTCCCATAGGGTCCCATGTTAAACTATGTTCTGCGCTTGTTTTTTAGCGGATTGGAAGGAAACGAGCAATCTTTGTAAAGGACCTTCCAAACATCATTCCTGTAAAATTTGATTGGATTTGCTTCTGTTATTTCAGAGGAGTAGATGAAAATGTGATTTTTCCCTAGGGTCCTATGGTAAACCATGTTCCGTGCTGGCCGCCATGTTTTTCATCAGATGAGGAAATTTTCGGCAATCTACATAAGGACCATTCCTGTAAAGTTTGGTTCAATTTGCATCAGCCTTTTAGGAGCAGAAGATGAAAATGTGATTTTTCCCATAGGGTTCAATGTTAAACCTAAGTTCCGCGCTGGCGGCCATGTTTTTTTATTGGATCGAAACAAAATGAGCAACTTTTGTAAAGGACCTTCCATACATCATTTCTGTGAAGTTTTGTTGAATTTGCTTCAGTGGTTTCAGAGGAGTAGATGAAAATGTGATTTTCCCATAGGGTCCTATGTTAAACCATGTTCCGTGCTGGTGGCCATGTTTTTCGCTGGATCGAGACAAAATGAGCAATCTTTGTTAAGGACCTTAAGTACATCACTCCTGTAAAGTTTGGTTCAATTTGCATCAGCCTTTTCAGAGCAGAAGATGAAAATGTGATTTTTCCCATAGGGTCCAATGTTAAACCTAAGTTCCGCCCTGGTGGCCATATTTTTTATCGGATCAGAACAAAATGAGCTTTCCTTGTAAAGGACCTTTTATACATCATTCCGTAAAGTTTGGTTGAATTTGCTTCAGTGGTTTCAGAGGAGTAGATGAAAATGTGATTTTCCCATAGGGTCCTATGTTAAACCATGTTCCGTGCTGGCGGCCATGTTTTTCGTCAGATCGGAACAAAATGAGCCATCTTGGTTTAGGACCTTGAGTACATCATTTCTGTAAAGTTTGGTTGAATTTGCATCAGCCTTTTCAGAGCAGAAGATGAAAATGTGATTTTTCCCATAGGGTCCAATGTTAAACCTAAGTGTTGCGCTGGCGGCCATGTTTTTTATCAGATCGGAACGGAATGAGCAATCTTTGTAAAGGACCTTCCATACATCATTCCTGTAAAGTTTGGTTGAATTTGCTTCAGTGGTTTCAGAGGAGGAGATGAATATGTGAAAATCCAACAGACCACAGACGGACGGAGGGACGAGGGACGACGGACGCAAGTGATGGCAATAGCTCACACTGACCCTTCAGGTCAGGTGAGCTAAAAAGACAAGACCAAACTTTTGCCTTTGAAATCTTAACCTGAAAAAGCCTCAATTTCATTTTTCATGTATCTAAAAACCTTCCTTGCAAGACAAATAAATTTAGTTTCAGAATTGAGAAAGCAAGCTTTCAATTAAAAGTGTATCATATTTCTGCCATCCCAAAAGCTAAACAAAGAGGTTCTCACTGAAGTTTTAACATCATGTATATCTTTTACCCTTCTGACAAAAAAAAATAGGCCTTAAAGGGTAGATTCTATATATTTACTTATTTCTTGTAACTGTGTATTAAAGTATAACTCAACACAGTCATTTCACAAAACATTTCATATTTATTGTGAAAAAAAACAGATCTAATTCTTACTTTCAGATACAATAAATAGTAATTATATTTAAACAAAATAAATATATACTCTAAGTATTGAATGAAAAACAATGTTTCTACAATATCACTTTAATACACAGTACTGAATATCTTCCAATGTATTGAACAATATTCAATTTAATATCATTTTATGCAGGTCAGAAATATAGTTATAATCATATTTGACCAAAATGTATTTGATTTTTAAACAAATTGTAAACAAAATCAAATATAGGATGACCTTTTTAGTGTAATTGCTAAAAAAGAATTCTACTGTTTCAAAATATTTTTAGTTTTGCATATATATCTTTAATAATAGATCCTTTATTGCTCACCTCAGAAAATAATTCTGGCCATGCCTATGCTATATTTTTCCTATGTGGTCTTAATGTTAAGCTACGTTTTTCATTGGTTTAGCCATGTTCTTTGGATGAGCAAATTTTGAAAAGAACATTCCATACATTATTGCAGTACAGTTTTAATAATAGAAAAGTATCAGAGCTGAAGTTGAAATGATTTTTCCAAAGGGTGCAACATTTTTTTTATCATATCGGAAAAGACTGAGCAATTTTTGTGATGGACATCTGTAAAGTTTGGTTGACTTAGTTTCAGTGTTTTTAGAGGAGAAGATGAAAATGTGAAAAGGTAACAGACAACAGACACCATGTGATGGCAATAGCTTACACTGACCCTTTTGGTCAAGGGTGTTTTTATCTTTTATAATAAAGAAAATTTTCTGTTACTAAACACTCTAGTTATCTATCATTCTACATTCAAATCATAGATCACTGAATTCAACCATTTCATTTCACAATTTCATAACATTTATAATACCAGTAAACTGAACTAAATACTACTTTTCACTTCACCCATTATGATACCTACTATATTTCAACCTTTTAAATTATTTTAAATTATCTTAATTTATTATAAATAATTTAAATATCAAACTATAGCTGTCTATAAGTCTGATAAAAGATCTTTTATTGCTTTATTTAATCATTTTTCTTTATAACAAGTCAGACTGGAGATCACTTATTGCTTTATTTAATCGTTTGACTTTTTCTTCTGTTGCTTTCTTTATTTTGTCCTGATCGTGTAATAATTCTCTCATTTCTTCTTCTACTTCATAAATCTGTAATAAAAATTAAAGTTTGATAAGTTCAACTTGATACATTAACATGGATTTAAACATGTAACGAAGTGTTTTTGTGTCTATGTATGTCTTTTTAATATCTTCATTTGAAGCATTTATTCTACACCACATGGTAAGGACATTAAGGTTATAAAACATGTGGAAAAATATATATTGTGGGGACATTCATTTCTGGATATTAAAACACTTTAAAATTTGTGGATGGTTACTAAACAGAAGCAAGATCCACCATTGCCAGAACAAATTCACCTTTTGGAAATAATATTTTGTTGTGAAACTGTCTTTTTAAAAGAGTGGGACGTGTTTTTTGGAAATTATTTTTTCTGTAGTCAAAGATTGATTGATTGTATGATTGATGGGTTGATCGATTAATTCCAGTTGTCAGTCCAGTGAGCAATATTTCAGGTATATCAGCACAAAAAAAAATTCAATCAATTCAAAAATTGTACTAGAGGAAAGAATTAAAGTGGAAGGGACAGCCATGGCGACCATTTTCCATTGCCAGTGGAAAAAGGGAGAAATTAGTAGGGGCAGGAAATTTTGCTTCAATACAACCCGATAAGAGTTTGCTCTTGAATAAAGTAAGGCCAACATTAAAAATATTTTTGTTTCCCCTCCCCGATTGGGTTGTTCAGGTTATGGGTAGGTAGGTAGGAAAATTATTTTATTTTTTCTTCAATTAAAAAAAATTTCTTAAATCTTCAAACATATTCTGATAATGCCTGTTTTACATTCAAACATTTTTCCCAAGCAGCAGAAACATTTCAGTAAAAGAAATCTACCTCCATCATTTTTGTGTCTATAGGACTTTGTCAGTCAGGGCTCTTCAGAAGATGTACTATGAACTAAAGGCCATTTCTGAGCCACTATTTGAATTCTGCCATGAATATGAATGTTCGCTGCTCAAGATCTAGTGTGTTGTCTAAAACTTGCATTGTATTTGTCTGATAGAGATATGTGTTACTCGATGCGTTGTTTATATATATATTAAAGCTTCTAATATTTTTTCTACATACCAAGAGTAATTTTTTGTTGTTGAATTTTTACATAGAAATGTATTCTGAGCGAGTCAAATTAATTTTTTTTCTGGGCAGGTGCTCAACAAAATTTATTGGAATTAATATTTTTTTAAAAATATCCCAGGCCCCACCCATTGGAAGAAAATGGTTTGTTACTTAAATTCCTTTCAATTTTAGTAGCATCAGTAAAAAATAAAATAAAAAATACACCCTTTTGGAGACAGGTGTATAAGAATCTACAAATTAACTTGAAAGGACCTAAATGAATTTGCAAGAAATTTAAATATATTATTAAATAGTAAACATTTCTGATCTGTTCTCTGTAAAAGTTTTGTATTAAAAGTTGCATTGGTTCTTTGATCAGACTGAAGGACAGCTGTTGCAAGCTTTTACGTTGACAACAGTGTCAGAACTGAACTCCAGTGAAGTGTTTAATGACCCCCTCATTTTCTATTGAGAAGGATCGCCTTTTTATATTATTTAAGTATCCATTATTCAACATCTGGTCAGTTTCGTCATGGAGGTATATATAGAAGAATAAGAAACTTGCACACAATCCATGTTGCAATTCAAAAAGTATAGCGAGGCGTTTGATATGCATTTACTTTCTGAAAGCTGAATAATTTTTACATCCGTAGAGTAAATTTCGTTTCATTACAGAAAGTAGTTGAAATTTGTAATCAAAACATTTTCGTTGATTTTTTTTTTGACTCTTCAGTCTTACATCTCCAAAATTTGACCACGATACTGACCTAAAGGCTTTAAAAAGAGATTCACAAAATTTCACAAATTTAACATTTTCCTAAAGTTTAACATCTACTTCCCACGCAGAACAATTTTTGTGACCATCATTTTTACATTTACTTGGTGTTAATGCTTTAAATAGAGGGTCCTGAAATTGACAAAACCTAACACCTCGCGATATATTCTCAAATTTTCACAAGATTCTTATCCTTCTAAATATACGTCCTTGGTTTCGTATCCGTCTATGTATCACCAGTTGCTTCATCCAATATATTAGAGATAGTGAGTTTCGCGCTGACCTTAAAACAGTTTCTTAACGATCAAATTCTTTAAGAATTCATCGCAAATTACAACTTCGGACATAATGAAAATTACTTTTTTTGGCAGATGGGCAGACACGAAAACGCCCGCCATCTTTAAATTAATATTCGAGGTACCAATGAATTTGCTTTAAAATGAAAGATAAATTCGGTAGTTTCCGAAAGGAAGAAGCGGTGTCTTTTGGACACTTCCTTTTGAAAAAACACCTTTCTGTCAAACGCTTGCAGACCCTGGGATTTGAGGTTTGACTACAGACCAAAAAAAAATAAAGGGCTACG
>MJUU01000786.1:46297-57796 GCA_002080025.1 Modiolus philippinarum
CAGATTGGAAATTTCCTCAGGAGCACACTGAAACAAACCCCATCAAAATCCAACAATTAATAAAGATTCTACAGTCAAAAATGTGAAAACACCCAATTTCACCCCTTTTTGGCCCCTTTTTCTAAAACGGGCAGGGCTATCAACTCAAAATTAAAACCTCTGTTTACGCATGTGCCAAGATACATCATACTAAAATTTCATAAAGATCCGTCCACTAGAAGCAAAGTTATGCTGTCCACAGACGCCGACGCCGACACCGACACCGACGCCGACACGGACGCCAACGACGCCAACACCATACCAATATACGACCGCAAAATTTTTGCGGTTGTATAAAAATCACATTTTCATCTTCTGCTCTGAAACCAATGAAGCAAATTCAACCAAACCTTACAGAAATGATGTATGGAAGGTCTTTTACAATGTTTGCTCATTTCGTTCGGATCTGACAAAAAACATGGCTGTCAGCGCAGAATATTAGGTTTAACACTGGACCCTATGGGAAAAATCACGTTTTCATCTTCTGCTCTGAAACCACTGAAGCAAATTCAACCAAACTGAATAGAACTTATGTACTAAAGGTCCTTAATAATGATTGCTCATTTCGTTCCAATCCGACATAAAACATGGCCACCAGCATGGAACATGGTTTAGCATTGGACCCTATGGGAAAATCACATATTCATGTTCTTCTCTGAATCAGCCGAAGCAAATTCAACCAAACTTTACAGGAATGATGTATGGAAGGTCCTTTAAAAAGTTTGCTCATTTCATTCCAATCCAACAAAAAACATGGCCACCAACGCGTAATTTAGGTTTAACATTGGACCCTATGGGGAAAATCACATTTTCATCTTCTGCTCTTAAATTACTGAAGCAAATTCAACCAAACTTAAGAGGAATTATGTACTAAAGGTCCTTAACAATGATTGCTCATTACTTTCTGATCCGACAAGCATTTTCATCTTCTGCTCTGAAGCAACTGAAGCAAAGTCAACCAAATTTACATGAATGATGAACTAAAGGTATGTGAAAACTATACTTTTCATATACTTCTCTGAAACTATTTAAGCAAATTTAACTTAACTGTGATGGAGTGGTGTATTGAAGGTCCTTTGCAAAGATTACTCATTTCAATAGGATCAGACTAAAATCACTTGGAGAACATAGCTTAACATTAGACCTCATTGGTAAAATACATCTTTTTTGGTCATGCATGGCATAGAAGCATTTTGTCAGGTGAGCGATACAGGCTCAGTCTCTGAGCCTCTAGTTGGTTATTACTGATATCGTGGTTTTTGTGATTCTCTGGACTTTTCTACACTTGTTGTAAATGTTTTTGGTTACGAACTGGCTATGATTACCTGGATTTACCTGGAAAAGTAATCCTAATAAAAATAATTATTGTAACCTGAGACCGGAACCAAGACTAATTATGGAACCTTCGCTGGATGCGGACCTGTTTTAAATGAAGTTACAAAAATTTCTATCCTTATTGTTACTTGGCGTTATTGTTACCCGACAAAAGGAATTCAAGATAATTACAAATGTATTTGATATAAAGAGTAACTTATCAGTATTAAATGTAATCAGTTCATATTATGTTTTTTTCTATTTCCGATGGCAGTTCATGCACATCCAGTATGTTGATTTTGGTGAATTTTTTTAGCCCAGCACACATAAGGGACATTTCTTAATTTAAAACAATATTCTATTCATTTTACAATATAATAATAATAAGTGACATGATAACTTAATACGAATAATATCAGGTAACAATAACGCCAGGTAACGATAAGGATAAAAATTATTGTTACTTCATTTAAAACAGGTCCGCAACCAGTGAAGGTTCCATAATTAGTCTCTGTCCCGTCTCCAGTAAGAATAATTATTTTTATTAGGATTACTTTTCCAGGTAATTCTAGCCAGTGCCTTTTGGTCATTAGCAATATCAATTCTCATTATTATCTGGGCTTTTCATGACAGTACGGTAAATTGCAAAATTTTTTTATTCGAAAAAACAACTGATTTTGAATTGTTTCAACTTCTTGGATTGGTACGTTGACTAAAGACATGTGTTCAAAGGAAAATGATTTATACCTGATCAGAGACACTAAAACAAAAGTTGAGTAAGGGGCCTATCGCATTTCAGTTTTCCATTTATATATATTTGGATCTTTTACAGAAAGTGCTGTTGTCAAATATGCAAAATCTCTGGTTCATTTGAAACTCTTAATCTGTCAAAATAGGTCCAAGCTCATTTCCTCCTTGCCAGCTACAATAAATTTGTTGAATAATAGGATCATCAAGGCTGAGAAACTCTTTGCCAACTATTTGCCTTACTGTCATGTAAATTCAATAAAACTTATAATTGTTTTGAATATGTATCTAGTCAGGTTATTCTAAAATCACCAAAACAGGCAAATATGTAGTTTGTAATAGTAAATTTGTTTTCATATAAATTTTGTATCTGGAAGTATGTCCAGCATTTTCACATGCTTCTTGGTTTATTATGTCATGACATGATTTCTCATAGTCAAAGGTTGGCAACTATGTTCTTGGTACACGTGTAAGCTGAGGTATCAATAGGGTCTGTAAGTCTCGTCATGTGACACTGAGAAACCGCGATAAAATTGCAATTTGAAAACGTTTCCTGCCAAAATATGACGTTGCAGGATTATGACATCCAATTTTTTTGTTTGAAACGTCATATGCTCAATTCTTGGTCCTGTCATTTTCCTTTTGTTCATTAATGATTTGCCATTAAATATTAAGAATTGTGTTACTGACATGTATGCAGACGACTCAACTATTCATAAGTCTGGAAAATGTATTCAGCAATTGGAAACTATAGTTCAGGAAGATTTACACTCCATTGAAAAATGGTGTAAAGACAACAACATGTTTATAAATTGCTCAAAAACGAAATTTATGATAATTGGTTCAAAACCAAAACTAGACAACCTAAGATATGAACCTTGTTTAGCATTAAACTCAGTTCCAATACAAAGGTCACTTTACGAAAAGGTACTAGGTGTTAAAATTGATCCTACTCTACAGTGGTCTGATCAAATTGATCATGTTTGTGCCAAAATCTCCTCTCGAATATATCTTTTTACAAAAATTAAACAATATCTCAATCTTGAGGCTCGGAAATTATTTTATACAGGTTATATCCTACCATTAATTGATCATTGTTGTATTGTATGGAGTTCGTGTAGTAAAAGTAATCTTGATGGTATAATAAAACTACAAAAAAGAGTTGTCAGATTAGTACTTGATGCAGATCCCCTTGCCCCATCAGATCCCTTATTCAAAAATTTAGGATGGATGAAAGTCTCCCAAAGGATTCAGTATCATAAATACATGCTCCTCTTCAAATGTTTACAAAATGAAGCTCCTGCATACTTCAATGATAAATTTACGTATCTTTCTGATGTAAATCCCTACCATCTTAGAGAAGTAACAAGTGGAAATTTGTATATCCCAAAGCCAAAAACAGAAACATACAAGAAATCATTTTTGTACTCGACATCTGTTCTTTGGAATAATCTGCCAATAAACATACGTAACTCGTCTAGCTGTGAAGTTTTCAGGATCAAAATTAAAGATTATATTTTAAATGGGTGAAGACATACATGTACTATTGTTTCAGAATGTTGATATTCTGTAAGACAATTATATTATAATTTGAATTGTATTTATTATATATCTCTTGTATTTTTTCATGTATTGCATTTATTATTTGTATTTGTTTTAAACATTATGTATATTATTGAAATGAGGGCCTCAGGGAAGATTGGTTGTACCAACTGTGTTTACCCTCTATAAATAAAGCATTTACTTACTTACTTACTTACTATGTTTTTGTTACAAATGTAACTTCCGGGTACAAAGTATGTGCCCGGAAATTTCAAAATTGAACGAGACTTACAGACCCTATTTCATGTATGCCTATGGGATATCATTATATGACCAAACAATTTTGCAGTAGTTTAAAAAAGCACCCTACTTACATGTATTAAGTTCCATGTTAAAATCAAAGTAACTTATTGCCCATCTGCCAGCCTCCACAAATTAATCTCTTTCCTCGAAGCAGAGACTTCTAGTTATATTTACCTGGCTGCCTCTACAGATTTATCCCTTTCCTCCCTCAATTTCTTCTCTTTATTTTCCCAGTTATCTTTCATCTGTTGAACTTGTTTTTCTAACTGACCAATCAGTTGTGACTTCTCTTTCCACTTATTGTTAAGTATGCTAAGTAATATAATAATGAAAAGCTTTCTTATTATTCACACTAGGGTCAAAAGAAATGATAGATGAATTATATGTGCTTAATGTTGAAAAAACAATCTGCCATAAGGACTATTCCATTAAAATGGATGTGGGTAGGTAGGTAGGGACTTTCAAAGTACCCCCACAACCTACAAACTGTTTTTAGATACATGTAATTTTACATAAAACTAATGGGAATATGCTAAGAATGACCTACGACCCATGTCCGATCATTAAACTTCCCTTCCTACCCTCCCACATCCATTTTAATGGAATAGCCCTAACAAAAATTGCTAAGCAATTCAGTCCATACTTTTGTTAATATTCTACCAGCATTTGCAAATAAAATAAGTTTAAGGAAATACAGTTACCTGTAACTGGTATTGCAGTACAATATTTTTTTGGATATACTGTCCAATCATGGATTATCCTCAAACATTAGTTTTCCTTAATAATATTGTTTTTCAACAGAAATTATTATGCAATTATTGACCATTAAGGCCACAAAAACTGATGATCTGAGTATATATATATTATGTGTATATCAGTTGATCATAAAATAGAAGACTAACCTATGAGCTTTCTTAGATTCCTCTAGCTCTGACTGTAGATCAGCTACCTGATGCTTTAAATCATCTTTTCTTTCTCTTAATGTATCCAGTCGTTCCTGTATTTTAAAAAATAAATTGTTAGAAGTTTCTATTTCTGTAATAATAGAAGTTATGCTCCTTTACTATATTTGTTCTTGAAATTGAATTTCTTGTACCCAGTTCTGGTAACTGGATTTATCCTTTTAGTGAGAAGATGTGTATCTGTGTAACAACATAGGTTATTTAAGATTAACCAGAACTATCTGGGTTATCACTTTCATATTTGAAGTCAAAAGTATCAAGTGGAGAGAGAGATTTATAATGTTTTCACTGGAAAACTAGATTAAACTTCAAAATCTGATATGATATTTTTCTTTGAGATCCTTTAAACCACTAATATAACCAAGCATTTCTCTGAATATGTTTTATAAAGGGCTACGCCGAGCGCAGCCTGATATGACCGTAGCATGTCAACCATTGAAATTTGAACAAGTGTAAACTAAAATGAATGTGGACACAGTAATTTGCTGGACACAATAAGGACCTTGACACATAAATTAACTGGACACAAAAAAGTGAAAATAAAAAATAGCCCTTTAAATTCCTTATTACAAGGATATTGTAAGAGCTAAGAAATTCTGTTGATTACCATCAAGAGAAATCCAAAGAAAAAACAGCTTGAAATCCAATGAAAATTAAAGATTATACATATTTTGAAATATTGCAATTTGGCACCTTTGACCCATTATAGCTTGGAAACTGAAGAGCAACACAAAATATACTGCCATATTACTGAAAGCTTACAATGAGAACAATCCAAAGACAAAAATCCTATCACAATCTAATGAAAAATAAAGATTTTACATATTTCTAATAATTGCAATTTTGGCTCCCTTTGACCCCTTATAGCTCTGAAACGTTAAGAGCTACACCAACTCAGTTGTAATACCTCTGAAAGCTTACAATGAGAGGAATCCAAAGAAAAAAATCCCATCAAAATCTAATGAAAGATAAAGATTTCACGTACTTCTAATAATTGCAATGTTGGCCCATTTGACCCCTTATGGCTCAGAAACGGTAAGAGCTATGTCAAATCTGTTGACATATCTCTGAAAGCTTGCAATGAGAGGAATCCCAAGAAAAAAATCCCAATAAAATCTGATGTAAAATAAAGATTTTTCATACTTCTAAAAATTGCAATTTTGGCCCCTTTGACCCCTAATATCTTGGAAACGGTAAGAGCTATGCCAAATCTGTTGACATAGCCCTGAAGCCTACAATGAGAGGAATCTAAAGAAAAAAAATCCCATTGAAATCAGATGAAAAATAAAAAATTTAGGTAATCCCCATGTTTGCAATTTTTTACCCCTTGGACCCCTCGTAGCTTGGAAAAGAAACAAGTTATCAAAAATCTGATGTTGCAGCGCTATGTTAGTTTTTCATAAGGAATCTATTGCAAAAAACTAAAGCAAAATTGGTCTGAAAATAAAAAATTAAAATTTTTGAAATTCGCCCATTTTGGGCCCCATTTATCTTGTGAACGGTACATGCCAAGTGAAATCCGTTGGCATACTACAGATTGGAAATTTCCTCAGGAGGATACTGAAAGAAATCCCATCAAAATCCGATAAATATTAAAGATTCTACAGTAGAATATATGAAAACATCAAATTCAACCCTTTTTGGCCCCTTTTTCAAAAATGGGTGGGGCCACAATGACCAAAACTAAGCCAAGCCTTCCTTTTGTGCCAAGGAACATTGTGTTAAAATTTCATAAGGATTGGTGAACTGGAACTAAAGTTATTGACCAAAAACAAAAGTGTCTACAGACAACCACAACAACGATGACGACGCCGACGACAGCACCATACCATTATACAACCGCAAAATTTTTGCAGTCGTATAAAAATACTGCTTAAGCCATCCACTCAACAGAGGGTTATTAGAATAAATGTCCATGCAAGTATGTCAATAATTGCTTTTGATGAGTCTCCTTGGATTCTGAGCTGGAAGTAGGATTGGCAATTGAAGTAAGCATGATTAGGAATTGTATTGAAAATTTGAAAAAAAATAAGGATTGTATATTAAAAGTAAGCAAGAAAATGGGAATACATTTTGCAAAAGACTCCAGAACCATTTGAAATTTTAGCCCATGAACTGAAAAAAAAACAAAAAAACAATCTCTTCAAGAGTGCTTAATACTTGTGTAGCAGGAAAATTAGGAAAAGCTAGCAGGATTTCATGAAGCTGACCCTCATCTTAAACCTCTATTTATTCATGCTAATCTTAAAAAGGCCTGTGAACTATATAACAGAATGGTATAAAATGATAATACATTAAGTTACCTGTACATCTTGAGAAGCAGCTCTTTCTTCATTTAACTGGTCCTCTAAACTCCTCTGTTCTTTTAGTGCATCTTCTCTAGCTTTCTTTATTTCTTCATCTCTTTCTACCAAACCCTTATAATTTAAAAGTAGCAATTCTTTTTTATAGGAATATATTCTATTTCTATAAAATACACTGCAAATTTTCCTTTCGTTGAATAATAATATTCTTCATGTTATAAATAGAGATTAATACATGGCCTTTTCCATATCAACACGGTTATCATCCCGAGACCCCCATATGGGTCGAGGGTTGATAACCATGCTGATATGGAAAAGGCCATGTCTTAATCTGTTTATTATATACTTCTGATTAGAAGTTATCATCACACCTGGGCCGAAATAGCCATATCACTGGTCTGATATGGATATTTCAGAACGAGGCGGTCTGATATGGCTATATCAGACTGGGTATATGATATGACTGTTTACTTCTGGCTATATTACATATGCAAAACAGAACATATCTTCGCTAAGTACAAAAATGTATGTAATAATTTTGAATAAAATGGCAACAAACTTGTGGTATATATATATACATATGCAAAACAGAACATATCTTCGCTAAGTATGTAATAAAATGCTCTAAAATGAAGGTGATTCTAAATTTAATGATGAAATTGAGGTATTCCAGCACATTGTGAGCGACTTGATGACCGAGTATCACAATTCTTAAGTGTTTGTCTTCATAGTCATATATTGGTATTAATTTATTCCATAAATCATAATATGTTTGTTCTCTGAAGGTGTTTTTATTTATAGCTGAAAAAAGGGTTGTTGATGGTGTGAAATATTACAACATATGACCTTATTTCCCTTATGCAAAGCCACATTCTCAAGGAACTACAATTTACAAATATTTTCCAAATATGTGGTGATTAAAACATATTAACATCAAGATGAGACTTCCAACAATACAAGGGACATAGTACTTCATTATCATACCAATCATGTTTTCAATTTTCTCTTATGATGCACGCTTATTACCTATTCCTTGCAAAAATAGTTATATGTGGTACATAACTAGACTTTGAAGCTGGAGTTAGATATGAACTTGTTGAATCACTTTTACAGGAATTTCATTGGTCGAGCGACAAGTAATAACACATCAAAGGTGATGTGCTATTATTTTTTCGACGTTTTTATTAGACCACTGTGAAATCTTGTTGGCCGTGATTAATGTTACCTAGCAACAGTGTTGTTGTTTGAAACAAAAACAGCAGTTCGGCACTAAATATTATGAAAATCATAAGAGAAATAGTTTTAACAACTCAAAAGCATTGTATATCGCTGGATATCAACTCTCGTTATGTAATTTCAAATATAATAAACTCAACAAAGGCTCGTTTATTATATTTTGAAATAACATAACTCTAGTTGATATCCATCGATATACAATTCTTTCTCGTTATGAAAACTATAATTATATCTCTGGACTATATAGAGTAAGGCATTTTGAAAATACACACTAAAATCATGAATGTTACCTCTTTTAATTTGCGTATAGTTTCAGTCTGATCTTCTAACATCTTAGACTTTATCTTCAAACCATCTGTTTCTTTCTACAAATAAATGAAGAATAACTGCAATCCAAGTAACTTGGTCAAATGTTATTTAGTTACACATCAGTGAAAATAAAAATTATTAAATGGAACTAATGCAAATGTGTTTTCTTCAATTACATGACAAGGCATGCTATGATTTATTGTTATCTCCCTTTGGACATACAATGATCTTGTTTTCATATAAAGCAAAAACAATGAAATGATGTAAGTCACCAGGCCAATTATTATGTAACAACTGGTCATAAAATCATTATGATTTGAATAATTTTTGAAACTGAAACTTATTTTCTTACAACAAAACATACAAAAAACATGTCTTTATGTCTGTCTCCCAAATCAAACAATCTAAGTCCCATAGAATACTACATATATAATAGTCTCCAGAGTTTTCAGGTAAACTCCTCATGTGATCTCACCATAACGAGCAATATTTGTATAGCAATCTTTACTGTAAAGTTTAGTTCAGTTTGCCAAGATTTGATCATGAAGTAAATAGGCAAAAGACAGAGATCTTATTATTCAAATAGTTCATGCTGAACAAAAAAAGTTTTTAACTGATTATTGCTTCAATGGTGCTCAACACCATGCAGATAAAACTAACAAATATTATTCATTCATAAACAATCACAAGTCAGAATACCATACAGCAATAATCTTAGGAATCTAAAACTTCAGACTTAATTAATGGTGGCTAGAGGTCCAGAACAACATCATATTCAATATTTAATACCACATATATGATCAATTCCCCTCTGCTTTATTCGGTAATGGTACCTCATTCCAGAACACTTTAAATCTTACATTAAGTGCTTTCTTCAGTGTCACCACTTCAGAATTTAATGTTTCTATTTTAGCTTCCAATCTTCCTCTGTCCTGTGCTAGGGAGGAACCTATTGAAAGAAATAACATATAATGTTCTTTTTTGTATCAAATTAATCTATTCTTATTAAATGTTTTCTTAATACTCTAAATTTCAAAATATCTTGTGTGGCTGTATAGGATCTTCTAATAAGATATGTCTCTTTAGAACAGATACTATTAGGTCTACAATGGTCCAAAAGACATGTAACCATAAAATTCAGTCTCTTTTCATTTTAAATGTTAAGAGAGGTAAAAAATATAGCCTTGAAATAAATAGTATTAAAGTGACTTAAAACAAACTGATCACCCAACCAATTAAGTCATTTCATACTTAATTTCTAATTTACATAATTAAAAGAGTATGTACCCTTACCTTGTTGTGCCAGTTCTTGACCCCATAATTTTCTCTCTGCTTTAAGACCACTGATGACTGAATCCTGTGCCTCCACCTGAGCCAGTAACTTGGTCTTATCCTAAAATTAGATAAAATTTTTAACCACACTATCTTTTCCATTTCAGTCTAAATCGCTTACTATTTAATTTTACAAAGAAATGTAATATTCTTCTATTTAGAACGCAAAGCAATTAAGATGGGTTTTGAAACCCCTGAATCCCTGGGCAAAAGTTAAGAAGACCAGAAATCTTGTGTCTGTGAGAAACAAATACACCACTTTTGACATCACTGGATTCACAGGATTCAATTTATAACCCTATTAGACAACATGACATAATTTTTGTTAGGCTTCCATTGTTTATACATTTTTGTACTGATGATTCTAACCTTGTGTTATTCATACTAAAATCTTACTTCATGGATTTCATATTTTATGTATTGAATACTGTGGCCATCAAAATACACAAACAGTCAAATGCATTTCATACTCCTAATTCTGGGGGTAGTCACGCTGCCAGGGTCAGTTAGTGGCAGTTCAAAGGACTTGTCTTTTGTCGTGTGCGGTTTGTAAGTATTTCATACCATTATACATGTTTTATATTTGTTACTTGTTTTTGTTGTTGAATAATATTATTTTGGTCAATGTGGCTTATGTGTGCTTAACAAAGGACATGTGGTGTGACACTTATAATTATACTTTCCCATTAGAGCAATGAACTCAAAACTTCAGTATTTGTATTATGTTGTAAGCTGAAAGGTCTAACGCAACAAAGTCCATGTGAAATAGTGAAATATACAAGCCATATCACTTTCCATTCAAAAGATGCAGTCAAACCTATCTTAGCGATCTACTGTATTCAGCAACCTAGTCTTATGTGACCATTCAAAATCCTCCCAATGATATTTGATCTCCATTTTAACTGAATTCAACCTTCAGTTTTTAATATGTAGGTCACATGTCAAGTTTCAAGTCATTATGATAAATAAACTGTGAAACCTTTGGGACTGAAGAGTTTTTTTCTGGCTTACACAGGTAGAATTACAGCAGATTAAGCTTATAACAAATTCCATGAGACTCTCCATCTAATTTTGTTATAAGTAAGTTAAAAGAAACAATGCACAATTAACAACTTCTGGAAATTAGTTAAGGTCTTTCCCACTTTGGTGGAAAGACCTTCTTGTATTTCTTCTGATTATTATTATTTTTTTTTCCTTTTTTTTTCTTCCAACATTTGCAAAAAAAGTCTTAAAAGATATCACTTTGATACTTGGTACCATTATTCAGAAATAGCGGGGCTTGACCAGACTAACCCTGTGAAGCCGATCTATTTTTAGTAACAGAGTTACATCACCAAACATGGTAAACCTTGTTAGCAAATGAACTCGGAAACCATAAAAGATAGCTGATGAAGTGTAATTAGAAAAATGTT
>MJUU01000786.1:73371-86553 GCA_002080025.1 Modiolus philippinarum
GCTGGCGGCCATCTTGGATGAGGTACGGACCTGCTGCATACCTTTTTTTTTGAAGGGACCATCTAAGGACCATTGTGACTAAGTTTGGTTATAATTGGACAGGTATTTTCTGAGAAGAAGATCTTTGAATGTCTTTTCCATAGGGTCCAATGTTAAAACTATGTTCCCCGCTGGCGGCCATCTTGGATTAGGTACCGACCTGCGGGATACCTTTTTGGAAGGGACCATCTAAGGACCATTGTGACTAAGTTTGGTTATAATTGGATTGGTAGTTTAGAAGAAGATCTTTGAATGTCTTTTCCATAGGGTCCAATGTTAAAACTATGTTCCCCGCTGGCGGCCATCTTGGATTAGGTACGGACCTGCCGGATACCTTTTTTGGAAGGGACCATCTAAGGACCATTGTGACTAAGTTTGGTTATAATTGGACAGGTAGTTTCTGAGAAGAAGATCTTTGAATGTGTTAACCCAAAGGGTCCAATGTTAAAACTATGTTCCCCGCTGGCGGCCATCTTGGATGAGGTACGGACCTGCCAGATATCTTTTTTAAAGGGGACCACCCAAGGACTATTGTGACCAAATTTGGTTCCAATTGGCCCAGTGGTTTCAGAGGAGAAGATCTTTGAATGAAAAGTTTACGCCGGCCGGACGGACGGACGACTGTGATGGCAAAAGCTCACCCTGGCATGGCCAGGTGAGCTAAAAATTCGTAACGAGCCTTCAAAAATGCATTGTTTTAATAGAGTTGGGATCTGGGATTTTTTTAGATAAGCCTGATTTCATTATATGCCTGTTTTTTTTAAACAAACTCTAGTGTATACAGAAACTGATACAAGGTAACAACGTCAATTAGGAATACACCATTTCCTTAAAAAGAACCAAATTTTTGTGAAATGCTGATGAGTGATTTCAAAGGAGTTGTGATAACATGCCTATTAATCCTTCTCCTTAGGGGAGACTCCCTCTTAGAAGCATTATCTCTCCCTTTGAATGGATCTCCCTCGAGGGAGATCAAAATCTCCCCCTTACTGCTTTTTCCCCCTAAACCTCCCTTAAAGGCTAAATAGCGTCATTTTTTAACAGTATTCCCAAATTTGTTTTGCTTTCTTTGCAATATTATAAAATATGATGCCTAATTTTAAAATTACAGTAGAATTTTAATTTTAGAAATTGATCTAACAGCTTATATAATGATTTCTTCCATTCTATATTCTCTTTTCTTTATTTATAAATGCAAGTTTTTGTTGAAAAAAAATTGTTACATAAAATCTCCCCCTTAGATGGGCAGGTATGAGAGAGATCTCCCTCAAAGCAACTACCAAAGGTTAACAGGTATGTGATAATAGCTTGTTCCATTTGTGATTTTTCATTTCCTTTGATTTAAAAGTGGAGATTTATTGTGCTAAATATAGCTTGATATCTTCTAAAAGCTTCTGTTTTCTTTACAATCCTGGCTGTTTCTGTTAATTCAAAATATTTTTCTCATATAAAATTATAACCTTTTTTAGAAGTTCTAACTGTACAAGTTTCCTTCTAGCTTCATCTTCTTGTTCCTCCAGAGACTGAAGTCTGCCCTGAAAACAAAAATGTCATATTTTCATATATTCTTCAACAACTGGATTGTTTTATTTTTCCCTTTCAATGCATCAATGCTGAAAAGATAGTTGACAAGCACCGACAAAAAGAAATGATTTGAAAAATTTCAAATCCGTTATATCATAGAGTAAAGTTGAGGGAAAATTTTAGGAGTCTTAATCATTGAATTTCTAGAAAGGCATACTTTCATTTATTATTATGTTAACTATTTGCTAAAGTATATTATTCCACTATACAATTATAACTTGAATAATAACAAATTTTCATTGGCCAAGACTGTCACACGTGACTGTGAACAAAACATCGTGTCTCCCGCTGAACGTCGTGTCCAAATATCATATTCCCCTTATTCGAAATTCTCTAGATTTTACATTATAAATATTAATGAGTGAAGCAATAGTAAAGATTGTTCCGAGTTGAGGTAACAGCTCGCTGCGGCCTAGCCAGGAGTACATTTGTATCAACAGGCTTACCTGTCAAAAGTACAGTTGTAACTCAGTCATATTAACACTTTGCCGCGTACAAATTTCATTGTTAGTTTCAATTAGTTCATTTGTGTTGTCATGTCAATTTCAAAAATCAATAAAACAAATTTATTTCAGCAACGGCAATGCCTTTTCTAAATGCAATGAACTTTAAG
The DNA here is from genome assembly GCA_002080025.1 of Modiolus philippinarum. Lineage (NCBI taxonomy): Eukaryota > Metazoa > Mollusca > Bivalvia > Mytilida > Modiolidae > Modiolus > Modiolus philippinarum. The sequence continues at coordinate 75,608 of MJUU01000786.1, forward strand.
TTCTTTAGTCCTTATTACTCCATTATATTTCCATCGGCGGATGTAGCCTCCGAATATAGGGGGATATTCCTGTGGAGTTTTTGTCAGTTTTTTGTCAATTTTTTCCAGCATTCTTCAAGATCATTTACAAATTTTCAGAAAAGATGGAGGGGATGCAGAACCCCCTCTTGATATCGCCGCCAGTAATTTGTATGTATTAAACTTTGTGGTGGAATAAAATATTTATTTCCCATGCATGATGGAGATATGAAGATTTGTTTACCCTCGGGGAATCATATTTCCCTCAGGCGATGCCTTCGGGAAATATGATTCCCTCGGGTAAACAAATCTTCATATCTCCCACATGCATGGGAAATAAATGTATAAAGTCAGTATGTGTTGAACAAATATTTTCACATGTTATTTCTGTTTGCCTCGAAAAAGATTGCCTGGTCATCTAGGTTTATAACTTCCCAGGTCTACTTTAGTCCCAGTTTAAGATTTACTCTTTGATCCTGATCCAGCATAACTTCCATGCCATTATTGTGAGTAACATTGTATCTGGATTANACTGAAGTCTGCTCTGAAAACAAAAATGTCATATTTTCATATCATCTTCAAGAACTGGATTGTTTTATTTTTCCCTTTCAATGCATCAATGCTGAAAAGATAGTTGACAAGCACCGACAAAAAGAAATGATTTGAAAAATTTCAAATCCGTTATATCATAGAGTAAAGTTGAGGGAAAATTTTAGGAGTCTTAATCATTGAATTTCTAGAAAGGCATACTTTCATTTATTATTATGTTAACTATTTGCTAAAGTATAAAGTCAGTATGTGTTGAACAAATATTTTCACATGTTATTTCTGTTTGCCTCGAAAAGATTGCCTGGTCATCTAGGTTTGTAACTTCCCAGGTCTATTTTAGTCTCAGTTTAAGATTTACTCTTTGATCCTGATCCAGCATAACTTCCATGCCATTATTGTGAGTAACATTGTATCTGGATTATTCTTTATTAGATACATCCTCCAAAAAGGAGTCAATTTATTTTTTACATACCCTATACTCTATTGCCTGCTCCTGTTTACTCTTTGATAATTCTGTAATTCTTCCTTTTTGTTCTTTTATCAGCTGAAAATACAACAAGAGGCTCTCAAGAGCCTGTATCGCTCACCTTGGCCATAGCTGACACAATATGTCAAAATAATCCCAATGTTTAAGGGTCTCATTTTCAAGTTTGTTGATAGACATAGGTGTTATTTGATTCAAAATTAAACTATGTTCCCATTGGCAGCTATTTTTGATGGGGCGTAGACCGACTGTCATCTTTCTCGAAGAAGACCATCTAAGGATCATGGATCAATGTGCCTCACTTTGGCTTAGTATTTTCAGAGGAGATCTTTGAATGGGGTCCAAGGTTAAACAATGTTCCCCGCTGACTGCCATCTAGGATGCTATGCGGACATGCCGGACACATTTTATGAAGGGCCATTGTGATCAAGTATGTTTCCAATTGGCCATGTACTTTCAGAGGAGAAGATCTTTGAATATGTTTCCCTATAATAGGGTCCAATGTAAAAACCACGTTCCCCACTGGCGGCAACCTAAGGACCATTAAGACTAAGTTTGGTTCCAATTGGTCTAGTATTTTCAGAAGAAGATTTTTGCAATATTGTTCAATTTTTGACACAGTTCCCAGGGTGGCAGCTATCTTGGAGGAAGTGCAGACTTACCGGACACAATTTTTAAATGGGACCACCCAAGGACTATTGTGACCAAGTTTGGTTCCAACTGCCGCAGTGGTTTCAGAGAAGAAGATATTTGAATGCTTTTCCATAGAGTCCAATGTTAAAACAGCATTCCCCGCTAGCGGCCATCTCGGATATGATACGAACTTGCCACACATTTTTTTTAAAAGGGGCCACCTAAGGACCATTTTGACCAAGTTTGGTTCCAATTGGCCCAGTAGTTTCAGAGGAGAATGTAGGGTCCATTTTTTGACAAAGATCCCACTGGATATAAGAACATTTTTAATGAAGCGCGGTAGCGCTTCATGTTGAAAATGTGCGCCCNTAGCGGCCATCTCGGATATGATACGAACTTGCCACACATTTTTTTTAAAAGGGGCCACCTAAGGACCATTTTGACCAAGTTTGGTTCCAATTGGCCCAGTAGTTTCAGAGGAGAAGATCTTTGAATGTAGGGTCCATTTTTCGACAAAGATCCCACTGGATATAAAAGGGTTGACCAAAGAACATTTTTAATGAAGCGCGGTAGCGCTTCATGTTGAAAATGTGCGCCCAGTCAACCCTTTCATAGTCCCTATGAAACTTCAAAATAATGCATTCAATTCTTATAATTACATTTCAAATCCGAAATATAAAATACGACTTTATTTCCAGGGAAGTACATCATATACATAGGGATTCTATTTTTACAAATTCATCCGCCACGTGAACACATGGTCTAATGTGTTGCACGGGAATTTTAACTTCACATTGATATGCCATGTGATCGATGTTCACCTATCAAATGAATATTCATGAAATGTAATTATATATTAAACATGATGTGATAATATTCATGGTTGGCAAACAAAATTCACTGCTTGACCATATACATTAATATATACCAAATTTATTAAAATGTGAAATAAGTATGGATTAAGGAAGTATTTTTGCAAAATATTGTAAAAATTTGTAGAAAAACACTTTTTTTTGCTCTTGATTATGTAACAAATCATTTTTTAAAATAAAGTGATAGCAGGGAATTTCTCTAAAACTTAAAAGAGAAAAGTAAACACAAGAAGATTTGAAAACATAATTTAAAGTGAAATAACCCATAATCATATATGAAAAAAATTTTTTGGTGAAAAACAGTCAATAACTTCTACATAGGCATTTTGATTTTCTTCAAAATTTCAGAGCATGTAAATCTTGATATGCTGAACATTTTACCAATAAACACTTCACCTCTATCTTTTACAGTTTTTGAAATAAAAAATAAACAATGCATACATTTTGAAAATTTTAAGGAAAAAGGGCTGTAACTCTGAGATGGGTTTTCCGATTTTCTTCAAAATTGCAGGGCAGATAGATCTCAGCATTCTAAACAATTTTACCCTTTCAGATTTTTGATATCTGTAACGGTTTTTGAGTTATTTGCCAATAAAGGGCTACGCCGAGCGCAGCATGATACGACCGCAGCATGTCGTCCACTGAAATTTGAAAAAATGTAATGTAAAGTGAGTATGGACATAGGAAAGAGCTTGACACAATAATTAGATGGACGCAATAAGGAGATTGACCAAGTAATTAGCTGGACACAAACTAGGGAAAATAAAAATTAGCCCTTATGACTCCTTATGATTCCTCTTTGACCCTCTATAGCTCAGAAACGGTAAGAGCTATGCCCAATCCATTGACATGATGCTGAAAGCTTATATCAAGAGGAATCAAAAGAAAAAAATCCCATCGAAATGCGATGAAAAATAAAAATTTAAGGTAATCTGTAAATTTACGATTTCGGCCCCCTTCGGCCCCTCATAGCTCAGGAACAGCAAGAGCTACGTCAAATCCGTTGAAATACTACTGAAAGCTTACATCAAGTAGAATCCGAAGAAAAAAATCCCATAGAAATCCGACGAAAAATAAAATTTTTAGGTTATCTGTAAATTTACGATTTTGGCCCCCTTCGGCCCCTCATAGCTCGGAAACGGTAAGAGCTACGCCAAATCCGCTGACATATAACTGAAAGCTTACATAAAGAGGAATCAAAGAATAAAATCCCATCGAAATTCAATGAAAAATAAAAATTTTTAGATTATCTGTAACTTTACAATTTTGGCCCCTTTCAGCCCCTCATAGCTCCGAAACGGTAACAGCTACGCCAATCCGTTGACATACTACTAGGCTTACATCAAGAGGAATCCAAAGAAAAAAATCCCATCGACATCCGACGAAAAATAAAAATTTTAGGTTATCTGTAAATTTACAATTTTGGCCCCTTCAGCCCCTCATAGCTCGGAAACGGTAAGAGCTATGCCAAATCCGTTGACATACTACTGAAAGCTTACATCAAGAGGAATCCAAAGAAAAAAATCCCATCGAAATCCAGTGAAAAATAAATTTTTTTGGTTATCTGTAAATTTACGATTTTGGCCCCCTTCGGCCCCTCATAGCTGGGTACGGAAACAAGTTACCAAAAATCTAAAAGTAGAGCGCTACGATAATTTTTCATTAGGTATCCTTTGGAAAAAATTGCAACAAAATCGGACTAAAAATAAAAAAATGAAATTTTTGAAATTCGCCCCTTTTGGGCCCCATTTATCTCGTGAACGGTACATGCCACGTGAAATCCGTTGGCATACTTCAGACTGGAAATTTTCTAAGGAGTTTACTGAAAGAAACCCCATCAAAATCCGATAAATAATAAAGATTCTACAGTCAAATATGTGAAAACAACCAATTTAACCCCTTTTGGCCCCTTTTTCTAAAACGGGCGGGGCCAGGAACATAAAATTATAACCAGGGCTAAAACATGTGCCAAGAAACATCATACTAAAATTTGAAAATGTTCTGTTCACTGGAACTAAAGTTATGCTGTCCACAGACACAAAAATACCCAATTTTACCCCTTTTTGGCCCCTTTTTCTGAAACGGGTGGGGCCATAAACCCGAAATTAAAACCCGGGATAGCCATTATGCCAAGAAACCACATACTGAAATTTAAAGATGATCCGTCCACTAGAAACAAAGTTATGCTGGCCACAGACGCCGACGCCGACGCCGACGACTGCGCCATAACATAATATGACCGCAAAATTTTTGCGGTCGTATGAAAACAGCAATTTACCCCTATGTCCTATTTTTAGTAACAGCGGCCATGTTGTTTGGTCCGCAGACTAATGGAACATATTTTTTAAACAACATACCCTGGTGAAGACCCAGGCCAAGTTTGGATTAAATTGGCCTAGTGGTTTCAGAGGAGAAGATTTTTGAAAAAAAGCTTACGACGGATGGACAGACAGACGACGGACGCCAAGTGATGGCAAAAGCTCACCCTGGCATAGCCAGGTGAGCTAAAAACAATAAAGTGAACACTTCTTGAATTGAGTGTAAAAGGTTCCAGTATTTTCTCATTTTACTTGTGAAGATTTTTAAAACTACTTTGTTTTACAGGTTTAATGCATATTTGGGCAATATGTGCTGTTACCAACTAGTCTGATGCCCAAGACTAGTAAAAGTTGATTCAGACTGGTGACAATTTCAGTAAATTTGTGTAGATGTATAGGGAAAAACTTTACAAAGTGTTTTTGGTTCTCGTAGCTGAGAATGTTTTAGGTGCAGACTGTTTGATACAAAGACAGAAATTTAATTAGGTAATTAATGTGGAGAGATTCTTATACGCTGGCAAAATTTTTTGCGGTCGTATAATGGTATGATGCTGCTGTCGTCTTTGTCGTCATTGTCTGTAGACACTTTTGTTTTTGGTCAATAACATTAGTTTCAGTTGACCAATCCTTATGAAATTTGAACACAATGTTCCTTGGCACAAAAGGAAGGCTTGGCATAGTTTTGGTCATTGTGGCCCCACCCGTTTTTAAAAGATGTGGCCAAAAAGGGTTAAATTTGTTTCATATATTTGACTGTAGAATCTTTATTATTTATCAGATTTTGATGGGGTTTCTTTCAGTGTCCTCGTGAGGAAATTTCCAATCAGTAGAATGGCAATGGATTTCACGTGGCATGTACCATTCACTAGATAAATGGGGCCCAAAAGGGGCAAATTTCAAAAAATTTAATTTTTTAATTTTTAGTCCGATTTTGATGCAGTTTTTTGCATTGGATTCCTTATGAAAAAGCGCTGACCATTAGATTTTTGATAAATTGTTTCTTTTCCAAGCTATGAGGGCCCAATGGGGCAAAAATTGCAAACATGCAAAATACCTAAAATTTTTATTTTACATCCGATTTCAATGGGATTTTTTTTATAGATTCCTCACATTGTAGGCTTTCAGTATTATGTCAACAGATTTGATGTAGCTCTAACTGTTTCCAAGCTATTAGGGGTCAAAGGGGCCAAAGTTGTAATTTTTAGAAATATGTAAAATCTTTATTTTAGGCCAAATGTAAAAATATGTTTGTTTCCCCTCGCCCGACCGGGTCAGAAAAAAGGGCCCGGGTCAAAACTTTTTTCGTCAAAAATTCACGATGTTTTTTTTTTAAATTCCGTAAAAAAATCGTGTCCGTTCCATACCTATTCTGGACGTTACTTTTCTACTTTCGGAAGTCATCGGTATTTAACCATTTCGATAGATTATGTGCAAAAGGAAAACGTGCATCAGGATCGGTTTGTCGGCAAGTTACCAATAAAAATACATACAAAACCAAAAGTTAGGCCGATCGTAGTCAAAGGACTTTACAGTTACGTAAGAGTTAGACCTGGTATGGCTCAAAACGAAGAAGGTCGTGCCGTTTGCAAACTCGTCGGGGACGGTCATGACACAGGCACTTGTTTCATACAAAATGTCAGTCCCTCCCTCTCATCTTCGATGGAGGAACTAACATTTTTTATGAAACAAGTGCCTGTGCTTCGTTGGTCAACTCGTAAGTTGTTTTCGTCATCTGAGGTTAAACCATTATTTGGCGAGGCTACTGTGTCCGATAAGCCTGCGAACCGCGCGACTTTTTGGACAGATTTTGGCAAACAAATAAGAGTTGTTCACGATTTTGTTACATCTCTTTTGAGATTCGAATCCAGAGATCCAAAAGGGAAACATCTGCCAAATTTACTTGTAATTTATGTTCTATGGATTTATATTTTCTAGGCCCGAGATGGTGGATGGTTAATGTCCTTTAAATTAACCTTTCCCACACCAACTTATTTTTCTTGATTCTTCCAAACATTTGGCCTTGGCAATGGTATTGGGTGCCGAAACTGCAAATTCCAAGGGAAATTTGACATTTTTCTACCACCGGACTTCTTTTACAGTTTCAAAGAGGGCAACAACTTCTTGCCAAGAAATAAAGAAATTTGAAGTAGTATTTAATCTTCCCCTATATGGAACAACTATTTGTGACATGCCTTTCTTTGGAAAAGCCTCCTTTCTTGCATTGATACCTAGCAAAGTATATAGCGTTATGGGACAGCTGAAATTGAGCATGAAGTATATACCTCTAACGAGGATAGAACAAATGATTATTTGAAATGGGAGGGATGAGAGCAAGTGAAATATTAATTTTATTTAGTTTTTTTTTTCACTTCAAATTTTCCTGGTTTCTAGGAGTTACTCCAACTTTTTTTTCCTTGAATTTTCACCACCCTGGTATTTCAATATTTTAGTTTAAACTACCCCTTAATATGTTCTATATTTTGCTTGCTTTTAACATGTTTAACTACAACAACTGGTATCCCAGCTGTCACAAGTTCCCAGTGTTGTTGGCGTTTGGTTTTTGTCTTTCATTTGTGCTTTTCATGTGCAGTTTTCTTCTATGGGCTGTGGCCTTCGATCATATTTGTTTCCTGTTATTTTTTTTTGTATTAATTTATATGTATATATCTGGTTCTTAGCTCACCTGGTTAAAGCCAGGATTGGCTTTAGCCATCACTTGGCGTCAATTGTCTTCATCACTTTTTCATTCAATTTGCTCTGAAAACACTGCCCCATTTGGATCAAAACTTGGTCATAATAGTCTGGAAGGTCCCCTTCAAATTTTGTGATTTTTATGTGTGGGTCAGTTCTTACCTTATGCAAAATGGCCACCAGCCGAGATCATAGTTTTCAAAGGACTATCGGGGATTAATGTAATCAGAAGTCTTCCAAGAAAGTACAACACAAATAGTCACACTAGTATATGGGCACCCTCCTTTAAACAAACTGTGTTGATAAGATACATACCTCCTCAAAGGGACTGATTGCCTCTTTGATTATTTGAATTCGGTGGTCCTGGCCTCTTGTTTTTCAATACATTAATTAAAAAAGTACTAAAATAGTATCATTTGCACATACTAGATGCATGGCTAGCCACAACTGTGTACCAGTAATATACACTTTTTTTTAAGTGTGCATATTCATAATTAACTAATCAATACTATCTGACACTGTGGAAAACAATTTCTTTTAATTTACATGCATAGAAAATAAATGAAACTTGAAGTGACGGACAGACAGGTGCAAAATGATGATTATAGATCTCATGTTTTTATGGTCTTAGAGTTGGTCAACATTTAGAAGTGAATCTTAACCTTAGTAATTTGCTATCAGATCTATGTAGAACTAGAAATATGTTTAAAAAACAAAAATACCAATCCAGATCATTGATATTAACCTCTAGTATCAACACAAACACATGTCATTCCAGGATTGCCATGAAAACAAGCCAAATCAATTCTTGGCTTACTGTTTACTGTACTTCTGATGTAAAGTGTTGGAAATTCACAATCTATGCCATGATCTGCTTTTTCTCAAGTGTTTCCAACGATATATTTGTATATGAATTTCAAAAAAAAAAAAAAAAAATCACCTGCCTGCCTGGTCAGTTTCAGAGGCTACACCCGGGGGAGGGGAAACAAACATTCTTTTAAGTGTGGCCTTACATCAGATTTTGATGGGATTTTTTTCTTTGGATTCCTCTCAATGTAAGCTGTAAGAATATGTTAACGGATTTGATGTAGCTCTTACCATTTCCGAGCTATAAGGGTCATTCTTTGGATTAAATTGGCCTAGTGGTTTCAGAGGAGAAGATTTTTGAAAAAAAGTTTACGACGGATGGACAGACAGACGACGGACGCCAAGTAATGGCAAAAGCTCACCCTGGCATAGCCAGGTGAGCTAAAAACAATAAAGTGAAAACTTCTTGAATTGAGTGTAAAAGGTTCCAGTATTTTCTCATTTTACTTGTGAAGATTTTTAAAACTACTTTGGTTTACAGGTTTAATGCATATTTGGGCAATCTGTGCTGTTACCAACTAGTCTGATGCCCAAGACTAGTAAAAGTTGATTCAGACTGGTGACAATTTCAGTAAATTTGTGTAGATGTATAGGGAAAAACTTTACAAAGTGTTTTTGGTTCTCGTAGCTGAGAATGTTTTAGGTGCAGACTGTTTGATACAAAGACAGAAATTTAATTAGGTAATTAATGTGGAGAGATTCTTATACGATGGCAAAATTTTTTGCGGTCGTATAATGGTATGATGCTGCTGTCGTCGTTGTCGTCATTGTCTGTAGACACTTTTGTTTTTGGTCAATAACATTAGTTTCAGTTGACCAATCCTTATGAAATTTGAACACAATGTTCCTTGGCACAAAAGGAAGGCTTGGCATAGTTTTGGTCATTGTGGCCCCACCCGTTTTTAAAAAATGTGGGCAAAAAGGGTTAAATTTGATTTTTCATATATTTGACTGTAGAATCTTTATTATTTATCAGATTTTGATGGGGTTTCTTTCAGTGTCCTCGTGAGGAAATTTCCAATCAGTAGAATGGCAACGGATTTCACGTGGCATGTACCATTCACTAGATAAATGGGGCCCAAAAGGGGCAAATTTCAAAAAAATTAATTTTTTTATTTTTAGTCCGATTTTGATGCAGTTTTTTGCATTGGATTCCTTATGAAAAAGCGCTGACCATTAGATTTTTTGATAAATTGTTTCTTTTCCAAGCTATGAGGGCCCAATGGGGCAAAAAATTGCAAACATGCAAAATACCTAAAATTTTTATTTTACATCCGATTTCAATGGGATTTTTTTTTTATAGATTCCTCACATTGTAGGCTTTCAGTATTATGTCAACAGATTTGATGTAGCTCTTACTGTTTCCAAGCTATTAGGGGTCAAAGGGGCCAAAGTTGTAATTTTTAGAAATATGTAAAATCTTTATTTTACATCAGATTTTGATGGGATTTTTTTCTTTGGATTCCTCTCAATGTAAGCTGTAAGAATATGTTAACGGATTTGATGTACCTCTTACCATTTCCCAGCTATAAGGGGTCCAAGGGGTCAAAATTGCAATTATTAGAAATATGTGAAGTCTTTATTTTTCATTAGATTTTGATGGGATTTTTATCTTTAGATTGTTCTCATTGCAAGCTTTCAGTGATTAGTCAACAGAATTTCTTAGCTCTTACAATATCCTAGTAATAAGGGATTAAAAGGGCTAATTTTTATTTTCACTAGTTTGTGTCCAGTTAATTAATGTGTCAAGATCCTTATTGTGTCCAGCAAATTACTGTGTCCACATTCATTTTAGTTTACACTTGTTCAAATTTCAGTGGTCGACATGCTGTGGTCGTATCATGCTGCGTTCGGCGTAGCCCTTTATTTATTCTAACATGGCTCTTGTTAATTGTCAACCAGTATAATACTCCATAACCATATACTTTGCACGTGTGCAAATGTTATCAGAATAAGAGTTAAAGAGATACAAAACAGCCATGTTTTAAACTTTGTCTGTCTTGGTTTATGGAGTAATTAAAGGTTAAGAACAATTTTGAAAAAACCTGAATGCCATTCAGACACGTAATGGTGTATTTACCTGCTTACGGTTTGGACCTTGAACTTGCATCTGAACGTCAAGATTTTGCATTGTGAGATCATAGACAGTCACCAATGGAGACAGGAAAATTCATTGCAGGTATACACATTTGCAGGTTATATACTCCAACTGTCTTACATTTCATCAAAATCCAATAAGCCAATCTAATTTTAATAGGAGGACATGTGCTGTTAATAAGGTACATGGACAGTCAGGTAGACAGCACAGGGTGTTTCCTTTATAACCCAAACTTCCTTGCGGGGGTATAACAATTTAATGTGTTCAAATGCATGACTGATGGGTCAGGGCCTCCATCCTGGTGGGGAATCTGAATGTGACTGAATGTCAAATAACAAGTGGCTAGGACTACTGGAACAGGCTGTAGTAGCTGATTGCAAAAATCTTAACATGCATGTTCTAGCATGATTGAGGGG
>MJUU01000786.1:107479-123634 GCA_002080025.1 Modiolus philippinarum
GTAGTATTCACCATCGATGAATTAACAAAAACTACAAGACCAGGAAAATCTTTGCAGAAAGTTAAAATTGATAAATTTACAAACAAGAATTTATGTCCTGTATACACACTAATTTCGTACATAAAAAATACAAAAGATATTAGGAAGTCAAACCAACTTTTAATATCATATAAAACATTCGCAGCTGTTTCAACTTCAACTATAGCAAGGTGGCTTAAGGAAGTATTGTCTCTTGCTGGAATTGATACATCAATTTTCAAGGCTCATTCGTACAGAAGTGCATCCACTTCGGCAGCTTTTTCACAAGGGATATCTTTGTCCGACATTTTATCAACAGCCAATTGGACTAATGCAAGAACATTTTATAAATTCTATAATAGAGACTGTGTTGTTTCATATTCTGAATCGGTTTTATCAAAGACTTAATATTTTTATATTTACAGTTTGGAGTCTGATGGATGGATACAATGTACATGTATATAGACAATTATTACCTGTGGAGATATATTGGAGTATTGGACATGTAGGAGTATTGTTGTTATTGTGACTTCTTATGGATAGACTTATGTGGAGACTTGGAGTTACTGTGACTTAAAAGTTCAATTATTGTGGGAATTTAATTCTTCAATAATAAAGGTTTATTATTGGAATTGTTTTAACTTATGCCAAATGATTTGTTCCATCTTTAAAGATTTCACATTAAACCAGAGATAGCCTGGAGGCTATGATAGATAATGAACCCTCATCCAAGCATCCAGGGGATGTGATGGATGAGGATTATTATCTGAGTAGCCGTAAGGCTACGAGGGTTTAATTACCCTCCCTTTGGATTGTAATCCCTCCCTTTTACAACAAATCATTTTTTCTTTGAATAAGCGTGGGTCAGTTCGATTGGATGGTTTATATAGTATGTTGGATGAGGTCATCCATGCTTTGAACTTTAGTTCTTTAAATAGTAAAGGCACGTGGCTACTTTGTTGACACAAAATTTCACATTAAACCCTCGTAGCCTTACGGCTACTCAGATAATAATCCTCATCCATCACATCCCCTGGATGCTTGGATGAGGGTTCATTTATTTTCCTTCCACATTAAATTAGCTACTTTTTTATTTTATATTCTAATATTTACATCATTTAATCTGCAAGTTGACATTGATATTAGCCTCATTTAATCTGCTAGCTGACATTTTGATATTTACGTCATAAAAAATCTCCTAGCTGACATTTTGATTTTTTACCTCATTAGATCTGCTGTCATTTTGTTATTTACCTAATTTAAACTGCTAGCTGTCATTTTGAAATATCTGCTGGCTCCAATGTGAGTTTTACCTTATTTAATCTGCTAGCCATCCTTTTGGGTTTTACCTCATTTATTCTACTAGCTGCATGTGATTTTGAAATATCTGCTGGCTTCAATTTGATATTTACCTCATTAAATCTGCTAGCTTCTATTTGTAATGCCATCCTTAATTCATCTTCCAGTTCTGTATATTGCTTGTTTAACTGTTGGTATCTACAAAAGAAAATTATCACCATATCAATTTTATTGTTTGTTTGATTCAAAGACTGCATTTATTTCTTGATAAAACTTAGATTTCTACATAATCCACCAATTGTCTTTGGCCTCAATATTAAGCATGTGACCAAGTTTGGTTGAGATCTGATGAAGGACATACAATTGTACAGATGGACAGACAGACATCAATGTAAACTTCCCATCACCTAGCAAAGGAGGCATAAACATAAATTAAAAATGCCAAAAACAATTATAGGGGCAATTACTCCTTAACTGTTCATTACCTTTTTTAGACCAAATGTTAAGCAATTAAACTAATGCCCTTACCAACATTTCCCAATTACATGTCATCATTAGTCTTTTAAGGTTAATAGTTTAATCCACTAAAAAGGTGCTTTGGTGTTACTGTGTAAGAGGAGATAACCCAATAATGGAAACAGATTTTAGGGCATTTAAATCCAAGATTCTCATTATTGGCTGTAATACATTATTGTCCCAAAATATCGAACAGATATCTCAAGCGAATTTTCCAACAAGTTGGTAGAAAAAAATAAGAATCAAATGGAACAGAAAGATTTTCTGATGATGTAATTAGTAGAATCCAACTGAGGTTAGGAAAGGCCTTAACTGTAGAAATGAAAGCTTGCATGCCCATCCTTATATATATATATATTCAATCCTATTTTGGACTTGAATGATAAACAACATATTTACAATGTAATTAACTATTATTTTTTATATCTTGGAATTAAGGTATCAAATATATCAATAGTAAAATCTCCTCAGAAACTGACACCAACATAAAATAATTCAATGAATGCTTGAAGATTTTCGATTAATACTTCCAATACTTGGTTTTATATAATGGATCTGTATAAAAACACAATAAAAACAAGTAGCATCATGTTAAATAGAATTGGTTAATCTTCTTTCAAGTAACCTGACTTTGAACCTTGTTAACTGACAATAACACATTTTATCAATCTATTGGGAAACTAAACAACTCCAAATAACTTAGCTTGTTTTACATTTTCTGTTTTTGTATCAATCTTCAGGGAAAAATGCTGTATGGTATATAACACATTAAATTAATAAAAATTGACAGCAAACACATTTGCTTAATAATATCACAACAATAATTTATGAATAAAAATACTGCCTTGGATACTATATATGGAGATCAGTAACTCCAAAATGTTAATCATATATGGATTGATTCAATTTTATCATTTATGGTAATTTCTTTTTCAACTGATTTTCACAATGATCAACTTATTTTTAATAGTAGCAAGATGTGACAGAAATTAAAATGGGATTAATGATCCATTTTGCTCTTTATTCAAGTTGACACTACCCTGCTTTGACAAAATCTTAATTCATAAGTCACACTATGAGGCTACTTTTTTTATTAACAGTTGAAAAAACTCCCTCACTGTTACAGAAAGTTTGTTATGACTGTGTGCAAAGCTCTGTGGTAAAACCACTTATCATCTATCTTGGCAAAGACGGTCTCTTGTTAATAGTTTGATAAACATTTTAAATCAGAGACGACCAGGAGAATGGAATCTCATATGGTTTCATATCTGATAATTTTTTTACTAACATTTTATTTGAAGTTGTTGAAGCAATCTTGAATGCTATTATATATAAGTTGCTATTAACTATTCTGAAAAGGACTTGTCCAGTATCAAACCAAAGTTTTGGTTAAAACATAGTAAGTTAAGTTTCAGCAATGAAGACTGTCCAATAGGACCCTGCTAGGCAATGGCTACCAGACAAGCTTATTGAGGTCATCAGAAATAATTCTAATAGGGATCCACAAATGACATTTCCTTAAGTTTAGTTTCAATTCACAGTATGCAGTTATAGACAAAAGGAAGTTTTCATGCTTTTTTAACACAAGGTTCTACATTAAACTTATTTCAAATGTGGTCAGCCCAGTTTGAAACATCAGATCCTATCACCAACATCAGACTAAAATATCTAAATATTGAGAAGATATTTCCAATAAAGAATTTTTTTAAAGAAGTTCCCAGAGGGTCCTATGTTAAACTATTCTGATTATAGTTTTCTTGGATGGAGAACTGGCACCATATTTTTGTCGAAAAATACTTACTCATACTTGGTTTCAACTATTCAATATATTCAGTGGTGAATAAAAAAGATTCTTGAATATATTTCCAATAGAACCCACTGTTAAACCAAGTTTCCTGCTGACAGTAATCTTGATATTCATATCGACAGCATAGAAACAACACTTGATCACTCATAGGTATCATTCATGTCATGCTTAAATGGTCATAAAAAAAGCTGAGATTGCGAGGGAAAGGTAGAAAGACCCTCACCCCACCCAAGGATGTCTATGTTCAGAGAGCATTACTCTCACTAAAAAGCAGAGTGAAACATTCTCCATAATATGCAGATGCATTTTGTGTCCTACACACAAATGGAGAACTAAAATTCTGACAATGAATGGAAAAGTAAAACTGTGACAAAAAATGGAAGAATGTGTCCATGGTGACACGGATGCACCCGCCTCCTTGCAATCAAAACCCTTAAATTATTAAAAGCATAACTATGTACGATTAATAATTCAAATAATTATGACAAAGGATAATTCTCCTGTGATAAATAGGCACTGGAACTGGTTTGGTTTTGATTAAATGTGTAGTTCCAACAAATAATCTGAGAAACAGTCTTATATGTAATACTAATCTATTTTTAGCAACTGTGACCTTGACCTTGGGGGTATCAACACTAAAATCTATGGGATTTAATAATGTCTATTGTGATAAGTAAGTAAGTGACCAAGTTTGGTTTTGATCAGATGCAGAATACTCAAGTAATCATTAGGAAACCAAGATTTTATTGAAATTTTAGTTTAATTTTAGCAACTGTGGCCTAGCTAGCTTGACCTTGGTGGTACCATATTGAAATCCATAAGCTTTTGTATTGGGTGATATTAGCAAGCACATGACAAAGTTTGGTTTTTATCCGATGAAGTATACTCAAGTTATCATCCGGAAACCAATTTTATTGAAATTTAGTATATTTTTAGCAACTGTGACCTTGACCTTGGGGGTACCAACCCGGAAATCCATAGGGTTCTGTCTTTGGTGATAAGTAAGCATGTGAACAAGTTTGGTTTTGATCCGATGTAGTATACTCAAGTTATAATCCGGAAACCAAAATTTTATTGAAATTTTAGTCTATTTTTAGCAACTGTGACCTTGACCTTGGGAGTACCAACCCGGAAATTGATAGGGTTCCGTCTTGGGTAATAGGCAAGCATGTGACCAAGTTTGGTTTTGATCCTATGTAGTATACTCAAGTTATCATCCGGAAACCAAAATTTTATTGAAATTTTAGTCTATTTTTAGCAACTGTGACCTTGACCCCGGAAATCAATAGGGTTCTGTCTTGGGTGATAAGTAAGCATGTGACCAAGTTTGGTTTTGATCCGTGTAGTATACTCATGTAATCATCCGGAAACCAAAATTTTATTGAAATTTTAGTCTATTTCTAGCAACTGTGACCTTGACCTTGGGGGTACCAACCTGGAAATTGATAGGGTTCTGTCTTAGGTGACAAGCAAACATGTGACCAAGTTTGATTTTGATCCGATGTGGTATACTCAAGTTATCATCCGGAAACCAAAATTTTATTGAAATTTTGTCTATTTTTAGCAACTGTGACCTTGACCTTGGGGGTACCAACCTGGAAATCAATAGGGTTCTGTCTTGGGTGATAAGTAAGCATGTGAGCAAGTTTGATTTTGATCCGATGCAGGATACTCAAGTTATCATCCGGAAACCAAAAAGATGGACGTACGGATCAGGGTAAACCTTAATGCCCCTGACAGCCTAGCAGCGGGGGCATAAAAATGGAGAAGTAAAATTGTGACAAAAATGGAGAAGTAAAATTGTGACAACAAATGCAGAGGTAAAATTTTGACAAAAATGGAGAAGTAAAATTGTGACAAAAATGGAGAAGTAAAATTGTGACAAAAATGGAAAAGTAAAATTGTGATAACAATTGTAGAAGTAAAATTGTGACAAAAATGGAGAAGTAAAATTGTGACAACAAATGTAGAAGTAAAATTGTGACAAAAATGGAGAAGTAAAATTGTGACAACAAATGTAGAAGTCGGCGTTTTACATTTACGCAAATTGGCATTACGTTTCAGAAAAAAATATGTTACGTTTCCTGAAAAAATAGTTTACCTTTCCGCAAAAAATATATATTACTTTTCCAGAAAAAAATTTCGTTTCCGCAAAAGATATATCTCACCTTTGTAAAATATTCTGGACTTAAAGTTTATACAATTAAAAAAAAATAATAATGAAGACGACCGCTACATGATCTTATAAATTTTGAAAGTTCAACATTTTTTCTTTTTTATAACTCACAACATTGGCAGTATATTTTGTACGAAAGTATTACATACAATATTAAACAGAAACACATAGTATCATACCCAACAAGTATTTATTGTTTTGATACTTTTTTAAAAACTTTTTTCAGAAGTTTATTTTTTGGGTTAAAAAGAGAACATATCTGACCATTATGTTCACATCATACTTGCATTTCAAATTCTAAGGTAAACATATTCAAAATCTTTACTGGATTTATCATCGAAGTCTTATTAAAGCTAATCCCAATAGTCAAAACAAAATAGTGTGGATCCATCCATTACATTCATGACACAAAGCTGAGGATCATATTTTTTTGTCAATCTTATTTAATCATTACATGTATAAATCATATTGAAATTGTCATGAAATCTATATATGTACCTGATTAACCAAGGTAAATTTTCAGAAACCTAATGCATAAAATTTGCGGAAACGTAATAATTAACATTTGAAAAATTTGTGGAAAAGTAATGCGCTTGTAGAAGTAAAATTGTGACAAAAATAGAGAAGTAAAATGTAGAAGTAAAATTGTGACAAAAAATGTAGAAGTAAAATTGTGACAAAAAAGGAGAAGTAAAATTGTGACAAAAATGGAGAAGTAAAATTGTGACAAAAATGGAGAAGTAAAATTAAAACTATTAAAACTAAAGGAAAGGAAAACTGTGACAACAAACTAATGACAGCAAAATACGAGGAGTGAAACTGACAAAAAATAGAAAAGAAAAATAATGTCTTATGCCATATTTTCTTTGACCCTGTTGTGCAAAAAGGTACATACTGAAATTCAGTCAAACTCATATAGCTTACTTCCAGATACATTAAAATAAAATGTTCCACAATTTTTAATTTATCTTACATATAAATATATAGGCAAGTCAAATTCCAAAGTAAACCAAATTGATAAAATCTGTTTTAGACATTTTATTGCTGTAATGTACATATCCAGCTAATTAACTTCCAATACATTATGAAGAGCTATGCTAATAGCAATGTTTCATTTCTATACAAGCTATTTTTAATATACAAGTACACCAAGAAAGGCATTAGTAATGCTGGCTAATATTCCATACAAGTCAGTATGGAGCCAGGATGCAATTAAATTACATATAATTTAGCAATAAATTCTAAAGATTAAAAATTGTCCTATTATGTGTTAAAGTGCAAAAGACAATTTCCTCCATTTTACGCTTAATTAGTGAAACATCAGACAAAACGTTATATTGCAGTGTTAATGAATATTTTACAGACAGAACCAATGTACTTTTTGTGATTTTACAGATTTAATAATAAGGTGCATTTTATATACACTAGCATATATTCTCCTGGGCCATATTCGTCTTTTCTTACATTTTATTTACGCAGAAATTTTATTTCTTATTAAAACTGAAACCGACATCATCAATTAAGTAGTATCTTGCAGAAGAAATTTAAATCTCTATTGTCCATAATACAGCCAGGATTTTCCATAAAAGATGAAATTATTTGTATCAAATAAAAAAATAAGTGCTATGTCAGACGTAATGATTTCATTACATCATAAAAAGAAGTATATATTCATTGATTGATAGAAAATGTCAATGACTTCTTATCTCTCTGCTAACCCGTGTCTAATATTCCTGATAAAAGGGTCTAGCAAAGATGTCAAATTATGAAATTATTGCCATAATTTTTTTCTTTCAGACAAATTATTTTTGTTCAAGTGAGAGGATAACTGATAGATTTTTAAATCAATAGGTAACCAAACACCTAAGAGAAATAAAATCCCATAAAATAAGTGATAAACAAACCGCAAGAAAAAAGGTCCAAAGACAATATCAACATGGGAGCACAAAGAAACAAAAAACAACACATATACCAATGCTAGGGTATTATACTTAACAGGTATTTTTCTTCGCAATTGATTCCTATATATGATTTTGTTTTCAAATTTCGTTTGAACAAATTTAATTTCAAGAAGTGAACTTCCAAGAATCGTTTTCTTGACATTGAAAGGAAAAGTGAAATTAGCTTATCACACATAGTTTGATATCGTCTGTTTTTATTTCTTAAACCCTCTGTATTAATTGGGATTTCAGAAAATTAACCAAAAAATGCAACTTTTGCATACCTATATAAGAACAGGAGGGGCCCTACCTTAAAAGCTCTAAATTTGCAGTATATCATGTTCATTATGTGTATATACATTATTCAAGATACCAAATGTCTTACTATATATATTGGACAATTGTTCCATGACCAGCAGTTTTTTTTATTGTTTTTCTCAATGGTTCAGGAACAAAGTTAATTTGCAATAAAAACAGAAAAACCAATAAACTGAATGTAACTTCCTTCATTACAAAAAACTTTTTCACATTTTGAGACTTGATTAACACTAAAGAAACAATGATTTTATACCATTAATTCACTGTGGGATATAAAAATAAAACTTATATTACACTTCGGACAATAATTTTATCATAAAAATCTCTCCTTCCCACATTTCATGGACATTTTATATGAATGAACGAACTTGTACAGTATTCTATAATTTTCATCATATTTTGCATAAACAACATTATACACTAATACTACAGCATAACCACTTTAACTAGAAACCCCTTAGTTTTAGTAAAATCTATAAAGAGGTCAAGCTACAATGTTTATGAACTAGAGGCTCTCAAGACCCTGTAGCTCACCTGGTCTAAAGCTAGCATAGAAAATAACCTCAATGATAAAGGGTCTCATCTAGTGTGATAATAAACCTAGATGTAATATGGCCCACTGTGTCAGAGATTCAATAGATGATCTTTGAATGTGTTTTCCCATAAGGTCCAATGTTAAACTAAGTTCCCTGCTGGTGGCCATCTAGGATTTGATGGGGACCTGTCAGACAATTTTTTAAAGGGGACGAACTAAGGAAAGTTGTGACAAAGTATGGTTTCAATTGAACAAGTAGTCTCAGAGGAGAAGATCTTTGAATGTGTTTTCCCATGGGGTCCAATGTTAAACTATGTTGTCCTCTGGCGTCCATCTTGGATCTGATGGGAACTTGCAGACACATTTTTCAAAGGGGACCAACTAAGGACAGTTGTGACCGAGAATGATTCCAATTGGCCAAGTAGTTTAAGAGAAGATCCTTTAATGTGTTTTCCTATAGGGTCCAATGTTAAACTATATTGTCCGCTGGCGGCTATCTTGGATCTGATGGGAACTTGCCGGACACATTTTTCAAAGGGGACCAACTAAGGACAGTTGTGACCAAGTATGGTTCCAATTGACTAAGTAGTCTCAGAGGAGAAGAACTTTGAATGTGTTTACCAATAGGGTCCAAAGATCCCTGCTGGCGGCCATCTAGGATGAGGTCCACAACTTCCATCATCAGGATTAAACGTAGTCCTTGACATACTTAACATTTTTGCTTTAAATGTTAACTTCTATCTCAAACCTTTTTTGAAATACAAAGCAAAATCATAAGTTACAAAAAATTTGACCAATAAAAGGCAATAAATCCTCTACACGTATTCAGATTTTCTTCAAAAGTTCTAGGTGGGTAGATATTGATATGCTGAATTTTTTTGCAATTTAAAGTTGCCCTCTATTTATTATAGTTTTTTTTTTTGGATAAAATATAAATAAAATCAAAATCAGAAAAAGGGCTAACTCCAAAACGGGCTATCAGATTTTCTTCAAAATTGCAGGGCAGGTAGATCTTGTCATGCTGATCATTTTTATCCCCATGTCAGATTTTTGATATCTGTAATGGTTTTTGAGTTATTTTCCAAAAGCAGCAATTACCCTATAAGCTATTTTTAAGAACAGCAGCCAAGTTCTAATCTAACACAATTTTGAATCTAGATACCCTGGTAATGATTCAGGCCAAGTTTGGTTAAAATTGGCCCAGTGGTTTCAGATTTTTGAAAACTGTACGACAGACGGACAACCGACAGATGGACAACCAAGGACGGACAACGGACGGATGGACAGACGGACGCCAACGTACGCCAAGTGATGGCAATAGCTCACATGGCCTTTTAGGCCAGGTGAGCTAAAAAGGTTAGATGAAGTGCCAACAACCTTCCTCAATATTACTAGAACCAATTGACCAGAAATAAAATGTAAAGCAGTGTTTACAACAAATGCTTCCTTCAGATAAAAGTGACAACAAAACAAAGGGAGAGACCAGTAAGGAAAATCTGTATTACATATGACAGAATCAAGGAAACACAACCCAACACTGAACATTTTTGGCAAGCCTTCATATTCCTGACGTGGAATGGGCATTTTATAAATAAAATTTTATTTTACAGACTTTATTACAAATGCTTTCTTGAAACTTTATTACAAATGCTTCCTTTAGACTTAATTACAAATGCTTCCTTAAAACCTTATTACAAATGCTTCCTTATGACTTTATTACAAATGCTTAGACTTTATCACAAATGCTTCCTTCAGACTTTATTACAAATGCTTCCTTCAGACTTAATTACAAATGCTTCCTTAAAACCTTATTACAAATGCTTCCTTATGACTTTATTACAAATGCTTAGACTTTATTACAAATGCTTCCTTCAGACTTTATTACAAATGCTTCCTTCAGACTTTATTACAAATGCTTCCTTCAGACTTTATTACAAATGCTTCCTTCAGACTTTATTACAATTGCTTCCTTCAGACTATTATAAATGCTTCCTTCAGACTTTATTACAAATGCTTCTTTCAGACTTTATTACAAATGCTTCCTTCAGACTTTAACACAAATGCTTTCTTATGACTTTATTACAAATGCTTCCTTCAGACTTTATTTACAAATGCTCAGACTTTATTACAAATGCTTCCTTCAGACTTTATTACAAATGACTTTATTACAAGTGCTTCCTTCAGACTTAATTACAAATGCTTAGATTTTATTACAAATGCTTCCTTCAGACTTCATTACAAATTCTCCTTTCAGACTTTTTAACAAATGCTTTTTTTTCAGACTTTTTAACAAATGCTTCTCTCAGACTTGTGGATACTAAATTGATATGAAATGGCAGCAACAATAGATTTCCTTAGCTTTAGGACAACTGAACAACTCAAAACAAATAAAAAAAAAAAACCAGACAGTTCTTTCCCAGGAGTTCGTAATAACATCAAGCATCTTTAATGGACATTATACACAAGATTCCAGACATGTATGTTACATTATCATTACTGCAAAATTTAAAATGACACCTAAGTAGTGACATCTACCTTAATTGTAATCTGTGCTTGTCTCCTTGACATTTACCCCTTTCCTTTCTTTTTCATATTTTAAGCTTTCATTGAAAAATCATACAAATAATGAGTTGCCAGATATTCTGTGTTAAATCTTCATAATATGAAACTTTTTTTTTCAAATTGTGTTTTGTCTAGTATTTTGAGATAGTTCAAACATTTTAGTTTCTGGAGATCTAAGAAAGCTTATCATAACTAGTATGCCTTTTTATTCATCGTTCCTGATAACTTGACTGCATGTACAATGTCTCTTTTTTGTGAATACTAACAAGTAGAAGGTTTCTGTTTCTTCTAAAAAGGGTGCTTCAGCATTATTTTTGTGCAATGTGTTTGCATTTTCTTCTTTCATGTATCATCGTGTTGGAGGGTATTTTTCCATCTTTAATGAAAATTTTCAAAAAATACAAAGCCCAAACTTGTTTATCTCAATCCTTAAGAAATGGAATTTGATTTCTTTTTGGTTCATATCATATATATTCTCCCCTTTTCTTACATCTTTAAGAACTTCCAAACTTGCATTCTTGATTATGAAAAAAACCAACATAGCAATACAAAAAATATAAGAGGGTCATAAATATATATTTTCTTTTTTTTTTGTAATGATCATGAAAAAATATGACACATTTGGATTCACAGTTAGGAAATTATTTAAGTTATGGCTACCTCTTGGTTTTTGAATGTAATTTCCTTTTTGCATTGTTGCTCACATTTTGTGGAAACTTTAAACTACCACTTTATTCTACATTGCATACAGTTACTGTAAGATCACAAGATGATTTGAAAATCTATTACACACTCAGATTAATATAGCTTTTGTATTTTTCTCTGTTATAATTTTACCATCCTTTCAAAATTTTAAAATTTAACAGGTTGCAATAATATCAATTTTAGGGTATATCAGAATCTTCTTTATTGAACAACAACTCTCAATGAGACAGGAAATAAGAAATTCATGACTGTATGTTTTTTTGCTGGTAATAACTTTCCAAAATGCAACCAAATGGATTTATATATACATGTACATTAAATTTCAGAAAACTTAAGAAATAACAACTTTTCTCCAGCTGCATGATTTACTTTGGAATAAGACAAACTAAAGTTTTGAAGGACACAATATATGGACCTTTGTGGCCAAGTCTGGTTCCATTTGGCAATGTATACCATTTCATGAAAGAAAAATTTTTAAATGTTTATCCAATAGGGTCACGTTAACCTATGAGCTGGTAGCAATCTTGGACATGATGTGATAATTGATTACATTAAATTTAAAGGATGTCATCAAATATAAAATAGTGAACATTACACCTATTCTGGCCATGTACTACTGATTTCAGAGATCTTTCAACAACTTTCATCAGATTTTAAGCAATATTCACTGGCAGCCATCTCTAATGAAAGTGAGTCATAGCAAAAGCTTTGTGACCTACGAACCATTGATTTTAAGATGTATGAAAACAAGTTCAAATCCAAAAAAGGACTTTTGAGTCGTGTTCGAATCGAAAAAAGTTCTATTACTTTATGAAAGAATCAATACATCAATTCAAAGGAAATCCCTAATTATTAACACTGTTCAGCTAAGGATGTTTCATATTTAATCCATTTGTAGCACTTCAGGTTAATTGTTTATTTGTAAAAAAAAAAGTTATAGAATTGTCATTTGGGTAAAATTATAAGTACACTTCAATTTCATAAATAATTTGCTTTCAGGAGATATATATTCATTTCAATAGGCCAGGAATTCAGTCATTCTCTCTTACTGGTATTTGAGGCGATCATTTCCACCTTCAATAACATGAGAGTTCCTATCTCAAAGTCCTATATTGTTTAAATTATTTTCTATGTCCCCAAACATACTTCCTGCAGGAAGTAGGACATACATATTACATGGTGCCACTAAGATACATTGTAGTGAGGTCTTTCATTTTATAATCATAACAAATATGCTTTTAATTACACAAATTCTAAAGAGGTTATCTTAATTATGTTAAACTAAATCAAACCAAATGATCATTGAAGCACAAAAATTGTAAGAACAAAATTCTATACTCAAATTAATCAACAGAAATTAAAGTTTCAATATTACATAACAATTTTAATTTCTAAACCAAAATAATAATGATGTTAAAATTTATATTTCCATGTAGAATTCTCCAATAATGTAACACGAAAGAAATTTCAAATGTGATGTAATGTATTTGAAATATTTTGCTAAGTTCATGCATGCTTGACCATTTTTCAATCAGTTTAAATGAACTCGTACAGAAGATGGCAAATCTTTTATTTAAATTAGATTTTCCACAAATTCAGAATTCCAAAATTATTTCTAAAAGGTCACATGGAACTTGAATGATTTGAGTCCGAATTAAAAAAAAATCCATCTTTGGCTGATTTTGGCATTCCTGTTAGGAATTTAAGGTAATTTGATTCTGTTTCTAAACATTCTTTGAAATTTAGTATTTCCAAAAAAAATTATATTTTATCTGGACTGAAGAGATATAAGTTATCAAATTGGCAATCTTACTGCAAAATAGGTACTATGATATTCAAAATTATTTTTATAAAATTCCCACTGGTTCCCTTTAATCAACTGCATTCTGTGATACATTTAAACATAAAGCACTTATTTCTGAAATGTCCATATTCAGCTAAATGATGCACGGCATAGTTAGATATTTCAATATAGATCTGCAGAAATCTCTCTGATAGCATTTACCTAATGGAAGATATCTCTAATTATTCTTGTGATTATTCTTGTGACAGAATCGTAGATTGTTACCATTAGGTTTCTAATCAATTTGTATAGAAATTGACATCAGGTTGTAAGTGTTTGACTGAAATTGATGATGATTGCTTAAGAAGAATTAGAATTCTACCCAATCTATTTTACTTGTAATCCAACATCTGATGCAAGATAAGTGGATACGAAGAAATGCAGTTGAGTAAAAATCTGTGTCTATTTTTGCCATATCAAACAGTACCTTAATTCCTAGATGATGTAATGGCAGGATGATGAAATTGACACTTCAATTAAAATTTGCCAAATCACACCTAAATTATTCCTAGGAATCAACTATTCTAATGCAATTATGTTTGTAATGCTGATTTTGATTGGATGGTGTAAAAATTTCATGGGGTAAAAACCATGTTTTACTGTCAGAGCCAACAGCAACGTAACTGCACAGATGCACACAAAACTTCCTGTAATAGTTGCCAAACTCTAACAATGAAAAATCATGTTATGACATGACATGAGATACCAAAAAGCGTGTGAAAACGCGTGAATTACTTTTGGATTATTGAACAAAATTTGTATAAAATTAATTTGCAAATATAAATGCCCAATTTACTCAACATTTGCCTATTTTGCTAATTTTAGAACTACCTGACTAGTTACATATTCAAAACAATTACAAATTTGGTTGAATTTACAAGTCAATAAGGCAAAAATTAGCAGAGTTCTCAGCCTTGTCCTTAATGATTACATCATTCAACAAATTTTTTGTAGCTGGCAAGGCTGAAATGGTCTAAGACCCGTTTTGACAGATAAATGGTTTCAAATGAGCCCTAGCTTTTGTATATCCGACTATATCACTTTCTGTAAATGATCCAATATAAATGTGTAAACTGCATAGCCCAATTACTCTACGATCACTTTCTTTGACTTCAAATTAATTCATCAAACTCGGAATCCCAAATTTTGTTTTGGTATAACTGATCCGGTACAAAAATATCATTTTCTATTTGCACTCGTGCCTGTAGTCGTCGTAACAAACCAAGAAATTTATTGAAACAATTTAAAATCAGTTGTTTGGCCGAATCGAAGTTTGCAATTTACCGTAAGGTCATGAAAAGTCCAGAGAATCACGGGGATCGATAGCGCTAATAACCAAAAACATTGACAACGATCGTGGAAAAGTCCAGAGAATCATGAAAAACATGATATCACTAATAACCAAAAATGTAAACAACGAAAAAGCGTGTAATGGCGTATGAAGTTCTGAAAAGCGTGTACACGCCTTGTGACAAAATCTAAGCATGTAAACCGTTGAAAAAGCGTGTGTAACATGCTAAAATCATGTGAGTTGGCAACTATGCTCTTCTTAATAATACAACTGAATGCACATTTATGCACAGTTTACCATTACTTAGTAGTTTCATACTTTTTTGTGAAAAATGATATCTGGAGCACTCAGACTTAAGTGTTTTATTTCATATTCATATTTCATATTCATATTTCATATTCATATTTCATTACCCACAAGAAAAAAAATTCTTACTTTTTTCAAGATCTTATTTTTAGTGGTATTTATGTGTATTTTTTATGTCATTGAACATCCAATTAGTGGTATAAGCTTTTTGTAAATGAGATACCTACTTTTCCTCCTGAATTTTCATGTCATGCCTATAATCTTCTGTTGACCTTTTTACTTCTTTATCAATCAAATCTTTTAGTTCCTTGCTATCTGGAGTGAAGTGCTTTTTCAATTCATCTCTGCAAAACAAACATTTGTCGATTGAAGAATGAAAAGTATAGTAATAATAAGAAAGGTTACATAAAAGTCTGCAAGAAGAGGCTCAATTGTTGGCTTCTCTCTCTTTATGAAACATTGGGGATTAAAATATGATGACTTGTTTATGTGTAAAAAAAAAAAAAGTTTTTATCTGATTTAAGTGTTTTCTACAATAACAGTGCTACATGTCTATCCATTAACTCCAATCCTCATTTTATCAATGGGATTGCTCCTGGACATTTTAATTAATTTATAAGATTTCAATTATCTTGTAACATACATTGAAAAAATCTCTGGAAAGTCATTCTTAATTGTGTAACTTTTATCGATTTTTTCTGCCTTTCATAAAAATTGTACTTTGTTTAAATCAACTTTTTTGTGAGTGAGGTCCATTTATTCCTTAATCCTTTAATAGCAGGGAAATAAAAAAAAAAAAATAACGACAAGAAACATTGGAATTCAACGATTACAAAGTT
>MJUU01000786.1:127932-144803 GCA_002080025.1 Modiolus philippinarum
AAATTTCAGGTAATCAGCAAATTTGCAATTTTGGCCCCGTTCGGCCCCTCATAGCTCGGAAAGGAAACAAGTTACCAAAAATATAAAAGTTGAGCGCCATATTAATTTTTCATAAGGAATCTAATGAAAAAAACTGCATCAAAATTGGACAAGAAATGAAAAAAATAGATTTTTGAGATTTCCCCCATTTGGGACCCATTTATCTCATTAATGGCACATGTGACATGAAATCCGTTGACATACATCCGATTCCAAATTTCCTAAGGATCACACTGAAAGAAACCCCATCAAAATCCGATAAATAATAAATATTCTACAGCCCAATATATGAAAACACCTAATTTGGCCCTTTTTGGCCCTTTTTAAAAAAACGGGCGGGGCCACATTACCCAAAACCAATCCCAACCTTCCTTTTGTGACAAGGAACATTATGTTAAAATTTCATAAGGATTGATCAACTAGAACTGAAGTTATTGCACGGAAACGAAAAGTCTACAGACGCCGACGACGCCGACAGTATCATACCAATATACGACCTCAAAAATTTTTTTGCGGTCGTATAAAAATTTGCCAACAGAAATGCTGACATAAATTATACCAGTAGATTAGGGTGTTTAAAATCTAATTTAACTGAACACTGTTTTAATGTCTACAGAACTAAGATTTTGATTTTACTCATTGACAAAAACAGAGAGTCTACATAATTAATGGATGGTAGACAATTTTCTCTTCCTAAATATCAGGAAAAACAAGAGAAATACTGTATAAAATTAAAAAAAAATCAACCAATAGTATGTAAAATACTTTAAAAGGAAATGGAATACATTATTTACATCTGTGTCCCATAAAAGGAGTTAAAACATTCTAGTGAAACAATCAAATATCAATCAGAAGCTTGAAACATACAAATAGATAACTTAAGTATTGTTCATAGAACAATTTGAAAGCATGTGTGTACATATTTAATGTGTTTTAATGTTGTAAAACAACTTTTTGTTGCATATGTGACGCTTACATCCATTATATGTTTCTTTTCTTTTCACATAAAATTTAATTATATTAAACTCAAAGAACATGTTAAATGAAGCAGCAACAGCTTCAGTTTTAACTGACATTATCTAATTTTAGATCATGTTTTTCTCCACTGAAGGTTTTAGGGGGGAATTTCCAAAATAGGGAAGTCCCATATTTGATATGAAATATTTCTGTAATGCCTCTGTAGTACTCACCTGATAAATTAAAATGCTTATAGGCATGACCAAAACTGATGTTTTTTTTCTTCAAATAGGGTCTACTGTTAAGCTTTGATCTACACTGGCAAACACTTTTTTTGTCAGATCCAATTGAAATGAGTAATCTTTGTAAAGGACCTTAGTAAAAGTTTCTTCAATAGTTTCAGAGCAGATGATGAAAAGTATGATTTTCCCATAGGGTCCAATGTTAAACCATGTTTCGTGCTGGCAGCCATATCTTTTGTCTGATTGGAATGAAATTAGCAGTCTTGGTACAAGTCCTTTCATACATCATTCCTGTAATGTTTGGTTAAATTTGCTTCAGTGGTGTCAGAAGAGGAGATGAAAATGTGATTTTGTCATAGGTTACAATGTGATACTATGTTCCATGATGGCAGTCATGTTTTTTGTCCAATCAGAAAGAAATAATCAATTTTTTAAAAGGACCTTCCATACATCATTCCTGTAATATTTGGAGTGGTTTCAGAAGAGAAGATGAAAATGTAATTTTCCAAAGGGTCCAATGTGATACTATGTTCCATGATGGCAGCCATGTTTTTTGTCCAATCAGAAAGTTAAAAGGGCCTCCCATAAATCATTCCTGTAATGTTTGGTTGAATTTGCTTCAGTAGTTTCAGAAAAGGAGATGGAAATGTGATTTTCCAATAGGGTGCAATGCTAAAGTATGTTCTGTGCTGGCAGCCATGTTTTTTGTTGCATCTGAATAAAATCAGAACAAATTTTGGAAAGGACCTTCCACACATCATTTCTGGAAAGTTTGGTTGAATTTGCCTCTGTGGTTTCAGAGGAAAAGGTTAAAATGTGAAAGTTAATGGATGACTGATGGAAGGACGGACAACTGATGCCAAATGATGGCAATAGCTCACAACGACTGTTGGGTCAGGTGAGCTAACAAGAGTTGTCAGAAGACAACATAGCTCGCCGGGGATTAGTGTGACCTCGATGCACAATAAATTTGAAAGGTTCCATCAGAAAATTCTTATCACAAGAAGTCGCATACCAAATATAAACACCCTACCACTAAACAACTTAATTCTAGAAGCAAGATTAAAGTTTTTAAAAAAATGCCCTCAGGGCAATGTCAAGGACAAAATGTCTACAAATATGGTACCATCATAAAGCTCTCATCATAAGGAAGTTACATACCAAATATAAACACCCTACCACTAAAAGCCTACCTTCTAGAGGCAAGGTTAAAGTTTTTCAAAAGTTCCCCTCAGGGCAAAGTCAAGGTCAAAATGTCTACAAATTCCAGAAGAAAGCTCTCATTACAAGGAAGCCACATACCAAATATCAACATCTTAGCTCTTCAGGTCTCAATTCCACAAGCCAGGTTAAAGTTTTGCTGACGCCGACGCCGATGCCGGGGGTATGACAATAGCTCTCCGGACATTCGTCCCGGCGAGCTAAAAAGCATAGTCAGAATAAATATTTTCGACCGTTATATCCTTACCTACACACCTCATGACTAATACACAACATCTGTATGAAACAACTTTAATTGACATGGATATTGGCAATCCCTTAAGTGATCCAAGACTTTTTCGTCAGCTCTTTCATTTATCATATTGTATTATTATATAATCTTTAATAAAATCCAACTTAAAAAATGATGTGTATACATGCTATGCATCTCCTGATCAGTTTTCAAAAATTTTTTTTTTTTATTTCAGTGTACACTCACTTGATACATGCATTTTAACCAAAGCATATTTAACAGTATCAAAAGTAATTGTGTGCAGGGTATATATAACACAGAATCCATGTCTCAGCTAAAAGGCATTCAAGACATTTTGTGGTGATTTTTTTCTAAAGTGTGCAAATATAAATAAGATTTTGAAATGTATTTGAACATTTGATCATACAATAAGTTAACAATTACCCTGTAAATACCAAACAAATTAAGGAAAATTGAAAAAAAAAATGGATGACTATTTTACAAAATTTTGTCATCAATGAAAAATTTTATATCCATTCAAATGCCTTGAAGTGTTGAATTTTTAAAACATCTATTATAGACAGTTACTCCCATTTTATGTAATGCTTCTTAAAAGGTTTCATAATCAGATTCTTACAAACATCACTCCAAGGTTTTTGTCGCTGTTCAATACTGTTGCTTTACTAATAAAACTTTATATGGATTCTGTAGGCTTACGGAAATGTAAATGTTTTAAAAAAAGATGAAACATAAAACATGAATTGTTAGTCCTCAATGGAAGACTTGTGTCACCTGCACTACTGCTGTCAAAATTGATCTATGTTGTTCTATATTGGTAAACAGGAAGTAGATGTTCAATAGACCTGAATTTGATAAGCACAATATGGAACCACATACTTAAGTGACATACCAAATAACTGTAATATCAAGTTGCTGAGAAAAGTGTTACAAAAATTCTTACTATTCACAGTATTTGTGGAAAATATTCCAAGTCAGTAAACAGGAAGCAGATGTCTGACAAACCTATTTTCAATATGGGACCCTATACTCAAACTTGTAACATACAAAATTTCAAGTGGCAGTAATATGTAGTTGCTGAGAAAAGTGATATCAACATGTGGGTAGAAAACACCATCAACTATGCAAGACGACTAAAGTGATCCCTATATGTCGCCCCATACTAAGTGTGCGGGCCACACAAAAAACTTGAGGTACTATGATTTACAATGATGTCTGCTATCATAAAATCAGAAGCAAAGCTCACTTAATACAAGTGTGGACCCAAATTGATGTCTCGCCCGTCCCTGCTTGATCCCAAAATTGATGTGAAAACTCAAACTGCCTAAATCAGAAAACTTAACATGTTCACTAGACTGTGAAATTAGATTAAATGACAAAAGCAATATAGCAGACTGTCACATATCACCCAAAACCAAAATTCCAAATATAAATGACCTACCACTGATAGATACTGAAAAACCAAACATGTTCACTAGACATGAAAATGAGGTCAAGGACTAAAGCCAAATAGCAGGCCGTCATCTTCCATCTCAGACAAACCCATATGCCAAATAATATTGAACTTACATTAATAGATAGTAAGAAACTTAGCATGATCATTGGACCATGAAATTGAGGTCACAGACAAAAGCAATATAGCAGACTGTCATGTACTATGCAAGACCAACATATAAACCAAATATCATTGACCTACCACTTATAGTTACTGAGAAAATGACCTAATCAAAAAAACTTAACATGCTCACTAGACCGTGAAATTGAGGTCAAGGACAAAAGCCATATGACATACTGTCATGTACTACCTAAGACCAACTTACATACCAAATACCATTGACCTACCACTTATAGTTACTGAGAAACTAAACTTAGCACAAAAAATTAACATGTTCATTGGACCGTGAAATTGAGGTCACAGACAAAAGCCATATAGCAGACTGTCATGTACTACTCAAGACCAACCTATATACCAAATATCATTGACCTACCATTTATAGTTACTGAGAAAGTGACCTAATCACAAAAACTTAACATGAAAGTTTACGCCGCTGCCGCTGCCATCGCCATCATACTTTGAACGCATATGTCTCGCTTTCCGCGACTTTCGTCGCGGGCGAGACAAAAACCCTTCCCTTGGTACTGTGAACAAGATACAGGACTTGAGTAAATCATATTGGGCCATTGTTTTTTTATTTCTAGTATTACGAAATCGCCTACCTTAAAAATTTGGCTCCAAATTAAAAAAAAAATTTTGCTTTTTGAGTATTTTTTTCATTTTTTTTTCCTAACCTACAAATATTTGGTCTATTATTCAATAAAATTCCTATTATTTTAATTCAAATTGCAGTTTTTTTTTTTGCCTGACCTGAATTTTTCTGGAATTTTATTTTTAATTTTTCCTTCCTCATACCCACCAATATTTAGGAAAAAGTTTGTAAAACTGAAGATTTAAAAAAGTGGCCTTGTAAGAAATGTTTTTCCCTCATTGACATATAAACTATTAGAAATTTGTTTTGCGAGTATGGAATTCGCTGCTTGTATTGCATCGAGTGTGACAGCATGCGATGCAATACGAGTTGAGAAATCCATCCGAGCAAAACAAATTACTAATAGTATTTTTAACGCTAATTCTGTGATTGAAACATATCAGATATATGTTTCCTTTTCCAAAGAAATAATTTTTTTAGTTAAACAAATTATTATTGGTTAAAAATAGCGCTTTCTTTCTTGGAATTATTTTTGTCAAGAAACGTCGCGCGACGTCATATTAATACGCTGTTGCTAACGTCCCATAGAGATTGACGATAATATGTTGGTATCAGCGCAGTGAAATGATAATAGATTTATCGTGGCTCAGGAGCTATTGAAAATTGCTCAAATTAGCGATAAATATTCATATTGCATTACAGTCAAACTTTGATGGCTTGAATACCCAAGAGACCTGCAAACACAGTTTCAGATAGAGGGGTGTTCTCCCATGTCAAACTGCATTTAAATTCCAGCCATCAAAGTTCAATTGTATAATCTACTAGAACATAATGTATTTTTTTTCTTCAATCAAACATAGCATGCAAGTGCGAAATTATAAGGACAGCAAGCTGATGCTGATTTTTTTCCACTTTTTTCATTTCAGACGAAAAGTCATGTTTGAGATCCAACTTTGTGTTTTCACACCAAATCCAGTACTTTGAAATCTATGTGAAATTCTCTCATTTAGGAAACAACAATGTATTTGTCAGGCATTACTATATTTAGGCTAATATATTCTTGCCAATGATTTTTCTGTCTACCAAAGGAATCATTCAAATCATTCATTTTGTAGTGACCGCTAATAAATGTCAATACCGCTCACATAAGTTTCTATGGAATACCAAAATCTTGCGTAATTGATTGTGATGACCATCAAAATAGTCCAATTCTAAAATATATTGACGAAATAATTTGTATCCTACTACTGAAGTACTTCCTTTTAACATACTTTACAATCTTTGTGTGATTTTCTAACAATCCCTGTATTGAATCTGACCAACGGCAACTAATGCTACAAAAACATTCCATTGCAACAGGTCATATTAATTATTGTTGTCAAAAATGGACATTATGAAGAAATATATTTCACAAAGGAGATGAAAGACTTTTTTTTTCACATCAAGAAAATTTTTATAAAAAATAAATATGCACTTAAACAGATAAGTCATATTAGAAAGGTGTGTTATGAATAATTCCAGTAACTAGATTCAAATTTCTATCCCCTTTTAGCACAGCAAGTTTCATCCCTCACAAATCTTGATATATCTATTCAATACAATTTGCATGTAGCCTATAATACTGGGATGAGCAATAATTAGCATTGTTTAGTAGTAAGTGAAAAAAGATCCATTGCTTCAATATTCCTAAGGTTGGGTTCTAATACAACCATTAGAATTAATTACAGTAAAATTTGGTTTTCTATAGAAATCATTTTCATCGAATATTGACATTTATTAATAGTCATACATATAAAGTACCAGTCTAAGGAGTTTACTAAATATAGTTATGAATCAACAATAGTACAATACTGAAGGTGCAAAATACACACAAATTACATAAAGTAAAAATCAAAATACACAGTAAAAACTATAATATCAGCATACGGAAGACCAGACACATAATACATCTGCAAAATATCAGAACATCTCGAACATAAAATTAAAAACTAAAGCACTCAGTTTATCATAACCGAGAGCGACAACATGTTCTTCAGAAGGGGTAAACATATCCTCCACTGTATATGTCACCTGTCACAGTCAGCAAGCCAATCCATGATAAAGTCAAAACCAATCATGTCAAATTCCTGGAGACATAAAATTTTGATAAAAATGTCAAATCACATTTATGATCAGACATCCGGGTGATAGCAATAGAATTTCTGAATGAACATTTGTGAATTCTGGATTTATATCAGTAAGTTGTGGTACAAAATTTACCTGTCAGTGTGTTGTTGTTCTTGGTTTGCCAGAAGATCTTGTAACTGATGGATTTGTCTAAAATACTACACAACAAAATTTACCTGTGTTGTTGTTCTCTGTTAGCCAGAAAATCTTGTAACTAATGGATTTGTCTACCATACTACCTGGCAAAATTTACCTGTGTTGTTGTTCTCGGTTAGCCAGAAGATCTTGTAATTAATGGATTTGTCTAAATACAACATGACAAAATTTACCTATGTTGTTGTTCTCGGTTAGCCAGGAGATCTTGCAACTGATGGATTTGTCCTTTCTGTTTATCTACCATACTACGTAACATTTCTGTTTCTCTTGTTAAGGCAGCCGATCTCAAGTTAGCATCATGTACTTTCTTTTGCTGAAGCAATAATAAATTTTATTTAAAATGATTCCATAAAAGATTATTTTTAAGCACAATTGGTTGAATAATCAAAGCAAATAAATATATAGGGATTACTCAAGAAGTTAAGATACTACACCTGAACTTCAATGGTTTATACAGAGGTAATTCCAACACAATGGATGTCTCAAACCCTTTTTATTGTCCTTTTCATCAAGTTAACACATAGTTCCACCTTGAAGCTCCAACACTCCTCTATAGTTAAAACTGTTTTCATCGGTCCCTTGGATGTTCACGAGTGATATAGTCCTGATAAAATGTCTGGTACTCTAGAGTCTATATCAGAAATTCCTTAGAAATCTAGGTAGATTTTGAAATTTAAGAAAATGATTTATTATTACCTAAAAAGTTTTAATAAATTTCTTTTCACAAAAGGCATTAGCTATAATAGTATATTCTATTATAACCACGAAGGAGAACCCCTGAACTTAAAACTCATGAATAAATATCCTAGTTTGTATTTTACCCAACTGCTTGTTATAAGTTCTTTTCAAAACATTTACCAACTATGAAAAATCTACAAATAAGAAATTCATCTTGGACATGTATATTGAAGGAATGCCACAAGTATCTCTGTGCCTTTAGTACACTCTTCACTTGTCTCATTTAATTAAGACATTTCTTTATTAGGGCCCACCATGAAATGGCGGCACCCTAGAGTAATCAGCTTGTCTGTCCATCCATCTCTCTGTGTGTCCGTCTGTCTGTCCATCAGCATTTTTTATGTTGTACAATAACTCAAAATTGCCTTTACCGATTTTTTCTAATTTTTTTACTCAAAGTTGAACTTGACCAAAAGATGCTCCCTACATTTTTTAGGAAAATTGGAAAACGATTTTTTGGAAATAACTTTGTTTTTATATGAAAAAAGTGTATATTTCGAGAATGAGCTCTAAGTCATATGATAACTTAAGATTGCCCTCAGGGATATTAATGATTTTGATACTCAAAGTTGAACTTGACCAAAGAAAGCTCCCTCTCATTTTTGAGGAAAATCAGAAAATGATTTTTAGGAAAAACTTCGTTTTTATATTAAAAATGCATATTTTGAGAATTAGCTCTATGTCGTATAACTTAAGACTGCCTTCAGGGATTTTAATGACTTTGATACTCAAAGTTGAACTTGACCAAAGGAAGCTCCCTTTTGCATCTCCCCTCTTTTGCCATATTCCTGCGCTACTTCCTGTTGATGGACTATGTGCATTTTTTACCTAAATTTTCAAAATGTGACTTTAATGGATCCAAAACAATTTTGAGGGAAAAACTTTATGTTTTCCATGAAATTCCGTAAACAGGTTTTTGGAAAACACAATGGGGCAGTGCCCTTTCTGACTTTGTCAGTATTCTAGTCTAAGTTATTATTTAAAAGCAATGCTACGTATCTACCATTCTTTATCCAAGTTGTAATTAAATTCTTGTTGAGTATAAATGAGATCTATTATTGGATAATTGTCCTCCAGACAGAAACCCAAAATATTCCTGGATATGTGACAGCTAAACATCGCATACCCACAACATTGCAGACTTCCGTTTACAGTAGTTAAGCCAATCAAATTTTAATATCATTTTGCTATGTCTATGAATCAGTATGAGGCTTCTTATTACAGTCGGATGAAACACATCAATTCCTAATGTATCTATTGCTTTCTGTGTTATCACTTTTGTGGTCTTTTTAAAATGATTTGAAATACCAAGCTATAAGGATTGTCTGCATTGATATATAGCAAACAAAAACAAATTTTGATGGAGAAAATTTTGTACATAGTTATATAGCAATATTGACTTGATACTGGAAATTTAACTGGAAATGGTAACATTTACATATAACAACATCTTTCTTCTTCTGGTGACATCTTTTTCCAGGAACAAAACAAGATAATACAGAAACTGCACATTATTTTTATTATATAAAAGTAAGGAAGATGGATTTTAGTGGGATCAGCTGGGCTCAACTTGATGTGGCCTGAATTTTTTCGGTCATTAGTAAATAATTAGGACCAATATTGCTTTGGCATATATTTAGCCAATGTTATAAAATATTTATTGTGAGTTTGGGAATGGTGCTTTGGCCTTCATTTACCAATGTTATAATCTATACATTGTGAGTTTGGGAATGGTGCTTTGGCCTTCATTTACCAATGTTATAATCTATACATTGTGAGTTTGGGAATGGTGCTTTGGACTTCATTTGCCAATGTTATAATCATGATAATATATACATTGTGAGTTTGGTAATTGTGCTTTGGCCTTCATTTGCCAATATACAATCTATACAATGTGAGTTTGGGAATTGTGCTTTGGCCTTCATTTGCCAAAGTTATAATCTATACATTGTGAGTTTGGGAATGGTGCTTTGGCCTTCATTTACCAATGTTATAACCTATACATTGTGAGTTTGGGAATGGTGCTTTGGACTTCATTTGCCAATGTTATAATCATGATAATATATACATTGGGAGTTTGGAAATGGTTTTGCCCTTAATTTGCCAATTTTATAATATATACATTGTGAGTTTGGGAATTGTGCTTTGGCCTTCATTTGCCAATGTTCTACTACATACCTCATGAGTTTGTTGTTGTAATTTTTCTCTTTCCATTTTCGCTGTCACTTCTTCTAGAGATTTTAAACTCTTTTTATAACTATCTTCTGTTTCTTTGGCAATAGATAACTGGTGTGTCAGAGCTTTAACTTGTTCCTGAAATAATTCAAACTTTAAAATGAATAATCACCGCACCATAAATATCGTGAACATTGTATAAAGTAAAGAAAATGTGTTGTGTTCTGATGGTTCACCATCATACATAAGCTGTACAAAAGAAGTAACATCATAAGCTATAAACTTACTAAGTGAAGTTAGTGCATGTACAGTAGCCAAAAGTAGCACTATAATAGCATGCTAAATTCACAACATTCTTTGGGAATGTGATATCTCTTATCAATATCTATATATGTAAGCATCATTATTACACAAATGTTGCATTGACATGTTATTCAAACTGAATTCACATTAGTAAATTCAAACAAGCAGCTGCTTAAGAGAACATGCACAGACAGTTCGTCCACCCCTCCCCCTTTTTCCAGAAAATATTCAAAGACAAATTATCTCCACTTCAAAATTTCCAGCACCAACTATATAACTTCCTGCACATCTTCAGATGGTGTACTTCAACTGTGTAACATTTAAAAAAATTCAAGCAGCCGATTAGTAGAACATGCGCTGGCAAGGTTCGCCTCCACCTCTTTTTCCAGAAAATATTCAAAGACAAAATATCTCCCCTTCAAAATTCCGGGCAGCCACCATATAACTTCATGCACATCTTCAGATGGTGTACTACAACTGTGTAACATTTCATCAAAATCCAAGCAGCCGTTTAAGAGAACAAGGTACATGGACGGACAGACAGATGGACAGACGGACAGACAGACAGACGGACAGGGTGTTTCCTATATACCCCCAAACTTTGTTGGGGGGGGGGGTATAATTAACTTAATTAGCATCGGAGAACAATTCATGTCCTAATGAAGTCACAAAGCGAATTGCAATTGGCATTCAAATAAACATCGTGTCCCAATTCAATCTCAGAAAATGACATGTGGACAGGATTAGGATTTTAATTTGAATTGAATCAGCTTAAAACTTTGGCGCACATGCAGCATACAGTTACATAACTCTTTTGTATTGCCTTAATATTCAGTCTATTTATTTATTGTTGTCAGTTTCATTTCAGCAGAGTAATTATACCAATACAGTGTAACCTGTCTACTCTGAAACAGTATGGAACCACAAAAATGTGTCTGATTGCACAGGATGTCAGAATACTCAGGTCAAAACGTATTAAACGTAGGTAATCAACGATTACAAAGTTCGCCTTGGTATGGCAAATTGTCACAGTGACCTAACTTTGCCTGGATGCTGACCTACCTTCAGAGATGTATATGTAAATTTATATGTTCATAACATGTATAGTGGCCAAGATCTTAACTCTTCAGTAAATTTGGATGTAAGTCAATCAAGCCGAAAAAAATAGGTCAAAGTGACCTTATTTTGCCTGGATGCTGACCTACTATCAGAGATGCATGCATATGCAAGGTTACATGATCCTTTCATGTATAATGACTAAGAAATTTACTCTGACATAAACTTGAATGTAATTTAAGTCATTCAAGCGGAAAATAGAGGTCAAAGTGACTTAATTTTGCCTGGATGCTGACCGCATGCATATGCAAGGTTTTTTTTTTTTTTTAATTTTTTTTTTTTTTATCTTTTATTTCTTTTTAGTAGTCAGGATTTTTACAATTCCCACCTGACTAGGGTTTTTGGGGATGTACAGATAAATACAAAATCAATAACCAATCTTGACCACCTTTTTCATTTAGTGTTAACTGTACATAAAATTTTCAATATTAATTGATATATTTACA
Organism: Modiolus philippinarum; assembly: GCA_002080025.1. Lineage (NCBI taxonomy): Eukaryota > Metazoa > Mollusca > Bivalvia > Mytilida > Modiolidae > Modiolus > Modiolus philippinarum. Next base: position 139,949 of record MJUU01000786.1, read on the forward strand.
CATTCATGCCCTCTCTCACACACACACTTTCAAAAAGTTTACAATTGAAATTTTTTTTTTTTATATTAGGCTACATCAAGAATATTAAAATAAAAAGTAACTTTAATTTATGGAATAAAAATATTTTGTAAAGGGGACCAAAAGTCTTCAAAAGAGAGAATCCTGTTATTTTTCTTTGCAACATAGAAATCATATGATTGATAACTTTTAATTCTTAACTTTAATCCTGTCAAATTTGGAATAGTTTCTTTCAGTTTACATTTATAAATATAGTTCTTAGCAATTATAAATATTAAATTGATAAATAAATCTTCTGAAAGAAAACCAAGGAAAATCTGTTGTTTATTAAATTCAGTATGAATGTAATGCAACTTGACCTTCTCTATGAATAATAACCATAAATGATTCGTAACGGGACAATCATAAAATAAATGCTCAATAGTTCCTTCATCTACATGGCAGAAAGTACATAATTTTGTGTCCTTTAATTTAATTTTGTACAAAAAAGAGTTCGTAGGTATGATTCTGTGTAGAAGTTTAAATTGAAAATTTTTAAGATAAGTATCTCTACATGATCTTTTAACTATGATAAAATATTTTGACCATTCAGGAATTTCTGTTCCAAATATTTCCTCCCATTTCAAAAATTTTTCAGTTGGAAGATGACAAATATTTTCAACTAAAATTCTATATACAAATTTCACCTTTTTATTCATCATAATCTTTTAAAAAAATGTATCTTTTGGTATAAAATTTTCAACAATGATTTGATCACAATATTGTTTGATCGTATCTTTTATACACTTAGGTATACAAGATAACAATCGATAGTAAGTCATGAAGTTATTTGTTTGAATCTTATGCTGTATTTGTTGACATGTATAAAAATTTTTGTCAACAAAATTAAAAATATCTTTCAAATATTGTATTCCATTACTTTTCCAATTCATGTACAAAGAAAATTCTACAATTGGAACAAAGTTAAGAATGTCTAATGACAAAACATCATGTAAACATAGTTTTGTGTAAGGCTTGGCTAAATGTAAGCACATGAGTACATCTTTCCAGAAAGGATATGCAAGGTTACATGATCCTACCATGTATAGTGTCTTAAGATCTGAATTTGGATGTCAACTTGGATGTAGATGATTCCAGCGGAAAACAAGGGTCAAAATGACCTAATTTTGCCTGGATGCTGACCTATCATCAGAGATGGATGCATATGCAAGGTTACATGATCCTAACATGTACAGTGATTGAGATCTGAACTCGGACGTATTGTAAGTTGTTCAAGCGAAAAGTATAGGTCAAAGAGGCCTAATTTTCGGGAGGCTGTGAGTCAACCCAAGATGCACCTGCATGTAAAGTTTGATGACCCTACCATGCATAGTTGCTGAGATTCACACCCAAATGTGGACGTGGACGTGGACAAAGAAACAAGGGTATTCCAATAGTCCCATCAACTTCGTTGAAGCAAACTAAATAAAGGGCTACGCCGAGCGCAGCATGATACGACCGCAGCATGTCGAATACTGAAATTTGAACAAGTGTAATTCAAAATGAATGAGGACACAGTAAAGAGCTTGATACAGTAATTAAATGGACACATTAAAGAGCTTGAATCAATTGCAATTTTGGCCCCTCTGGCCCCTTTAGCTTGGAACCGGTAAAAGCTATGCCAAATTTGTTGACATACTACTGAAAGCTTATATCAAGAAGAGTCCAAAGAATAAAAAGTGATCGAAATCTGATGTATAATAAGGATTTCAAATATTTAAAAAAAATTACAATTTTGGCCCCTTTGACCCCTTGTAGCTCGAAAACAGTAAGAGCTACACAAAATCCATTGACATACTACTGACAGCTTACATCAAGAGGAATCCAAAGAAAAAAATCCTATTGAAATCCAATGAAAAATAAAGATTTCACATCTTTTGAAAATTTGCAATTTTGGCTCCTTTGACCCCTTGTAGCTCGGAAACGGTAAGAGCTACGCAAAATCCTTTGACATACATCTGAAAGCTTATATCAAGAGGAATTCAAAGAAAAAAATCCCATCGAAAGCCGAGGAAAAATAAAAATTTTAAGTAATCTGCAATTTTGCAATTTTGGCCCTGTTCTGTCCCTAATAGCTGGGAAAGGAAACAAGTTACCAAAAATATAATAGTTGAGCGGTATATTGATTTTTCATAAGGAATCTAATGAAAAAAACTGCATCAAAAAGTGGACAAAAAATGATAAAAATATATTTTTAGATTTCCCCCTTTTGGGATCCATTTATCTCATTAACTGTGCATGTGACATGAAATCCTTTGACATACTACCAGTTGGAAATTTCCTTAGGATCACACTGAAAGAAACCCCATCAAAATCCGATAAATAATAAATATTCTACAGCCCAATATATGAAAACCCCTTATTTGGCCCTTTTTGGCCCTTTTAAAAAAAACGGGCAGGGTCACAATACCCAAGACCAATCCCAACCTTCCTTTTGTGACAAGGAACATTATGTTAAAATTTCATAATGATTGATCAACTAGAACTGAAGTTATCGCACGGAAACAAAGAGTCTACAGACGCCGCTGACGCCGATGCCGCCAGTATCATACAAATATACGACCTCAAAAATTTTTTTGCAGTCGTATAAAAAGCTGTCCTGGGACCTCAAAATTATGTGGGATTTGACAGATATAGGAATACTAAGGTGTCAGAATAGACTGGTTCTACTGTATATATTTTTCTAAAGATTACAGTAGAGGAACAGATGTAAGAATTCACAATCAAATAATTTTGAGTCATAGGAATCATTCAGCAAATATAAGCTTCAAAGTATCCTCAAGTCTTCAAAAAATATATCTCTTATTTGGACACTACATATATTTTGTTTATTTTTTGCATTAATTAGTTTGCTGTGTAAATAATTTTTCCAATTAATCTCAACACTGCATCCCTTCATCTGTTAAATTCTTTTTTAAACAAACTTGATGATGCTGAGTTCTAGTACTCATGTCCTGACAAGATGTGACAAAAGTAAGGGTCCCTTGATATTAACAATTAAACCAAGAATTTCTTCACTAAATCAAATGAGATTGTGACAAATTTCATATGTTGTGGAAGGAAAGTAGCCACAAAAACAGCTGAGCACAGGCCAGTAATTGGTTTATTTAACCACAAACAGTATAAAAAGATATAATCACTCAAAATATGGTATAAACATGCAAGAAACTTTCTTATTTTATAATCTGACATTTTCAACTGATCAGTATAAAATCATGTTTAATCATTATATTTTAATTCTATACCTAAAAGTAAACACAAATGTATATAATTAGGCTTTACTGACTTTCACACTAAGTGCTGTAAAAATCACAAAGGTATAATTCATTATAATATCTATTCAAAATTAGAGGCTCACATGAGCCTAGATAACTCTCCTGGCAGACATTTGTCACACATGATTACATTTATGACAGCAATCTGATAGTCAGTGGATGGTGTATTATGCTTAGGATGTTCACTTACCAAGCAACTTCCTTGAGACAGTCTGTCTATCTGGCTTTTAAGCATATAACTTAATAATGTTCAACTAATATCAGAAAGTTCAAATAGGTGCATTGACACAGTTCACTAATCAAAATATGGAAATATGTACCAGGAAATGTCAACTTATTATAATATTGTTGAAGTTAGTACCTTAAACTGTCATTCCATCAGAATTTAAATGTTCAAGACAGTCAACTAATCAGAATTTTGAAGAATACCTTGAAACTGTCAACTAATCAGATGTTGAAATAAATACCTTGATACTGTCAATTCATCTGAATGTTGAAGTAAACACCGTGAGTCTGTCAACTAATGAGACTGTCAACTCATCACAATGTTGAAGCAATACCTTGAGACTGTCAACTAATTAGCATGTTGAAGTAAATACCTTGAGACTGTCAACTAAATGGAGTAAATACCTTGAGACTGTCAACTAATCAGAATGTTGAAGTAAATACCTTGAGACTGTCAACTATTTAGAATGTTGAAGTAAATACCTTGAGACTGTCAACTAATTAGAATGTTGGAGTAAATACCTTGAGACTGTCATTTAACAAAAATGCTGAAGTAATACCTTGACTGTCAAACCATCAGAATGATGAAGTAAATACCTGGAGACTGTAAACTAATCAGAATGTTGAAGTAAATACCTTGAGACTGTCATTTAACAAAAATGTTGAAGTAATACCTTGACTGTCAAACCATCAGAATGATGAAGTAAATACCTGGAGACTGTAAACTAATCAGAATGTTGAAGTAAATACCTTGAGACTGTCAGCTAATCAGAATGTTGAAGTAAATACCTTGAAACTGTCAACTAATCAAAATATTGAAGTAAATACCATGAGACTGTCAACTAATCAGAATGTTGAAGTAACTACCTTGAGACTGTCAACTAATCAGAATGTTGAAGTAAATACCTTGAGACTGTCAACTAATCAAAATGTTGAAGTAAATACCTTGATACTGTCAACTAATCAGAATGTTGAAGTAAATACCATGAGACTGTCAACTAATCAGAATGTTGAAGTAAATACCATGAGACTGTCAACTAATCAAAATGTTGAAGAAGGTACTCTGAGAACGTCATCTTATCATAATTTACAAAGTAAAAACATTGGAAATGTAGAAGTATACATACTTTGAGATTATCCACTTCATCCTGTAATCTTAACTTCACTTCTCTCTCATTGGTCAAATTCTGTTTTAACCTGGATGTCGCTTCAATGGCAGTATCTTTCAGGGTGTCACCATCTTTTACTGAAAATATCAATAATATAGAATAACTATTCTCTCATTAATTCTCTCCATG